>JAAEAF010002126.1:0-137684 GCA_011037195.1 Triatoma infestans | reverse complement strand
CTCGGAATATTGGCCATCTATTTATTTCTAATTAATTTTGTTTTGGATGATAGCGTTGTATAATCAAGTATGAAACCACTTTAGAGGAAGCTGTAACCCTAAAAGTGCCCTTAAATGAATTTTCCCAGAGCAACGTTTTAAATTAAAGTTGTAGATCTTTGTATGCTTAGTTTATATGTGTAGTTTCAAGAAAACTTCGTCGTAGCTAATTTTGAGAAAAACGCGAAAAAGTCATTTTGTAAAGTTTTAAAACAAAAGCACTTCCGGTTATCCGATTTTTTTCAAACTCGGAATTTCAACAACATATTTAATTCTAATTAACATTATTTAGTTGTCAGAATTGTCCAATAAACTGAAATAGCACTTTAGATGAAAACCTAACCCCACCCTTCCCCCAAAAGTGCCCCTATTAATGCATTTCCCGGAGAAGAAATGTTTCAAATAAAAGTTGTAGCTCTTTGTATGTCTGGTTGATGTTCCAACTTTAAAGAAAATCGTCGAAGCCATTTTTGAGAAAATTGCAAAAAAGTAAAAAATCTAACTTGTATAGTGGTACTTTCGGTTGAGGAATTTTGACAGATAACGCAGAGTCAGATCCCATGATGATACCTAAACGGAATATCAAGTTTCAGCTTTCTACGGTTTTTCGTTTTTGAGTTTTGCTGTTCAAATACATACACACACAGACCATTCGCTAAAAACCACTTTTTTGGACTCAGGGGGTCTCAAAACGGATAGTGCCGGTGAAAACTCGATATCGAAAATTTGACACGATTACAATACTTCCTCTTACCCGGAGTAAGAGAAAGTAAAAAAATTTCGATAACAATTACAATGAAGAAAAGAAATATATTTTGTTTATATAATTACTATCATATATGAATAATAAAATTTTATATAATATATCAAATGAAAAATTGAATTTGTTTATTTAATTGCTAACATAAAATTTAATATAATATTCAATAGTTTTTATTATTATATCTTCTGTATTATATCGTAGCCTATAATGAATGTTAACATATTTTTAGCATAATGATTTTTTTTTTATTATACACACATACTTATTCACAATTAATGTTTATTTATTTACAATAAATTATGATCATCCTTCTAGGAATTATAATTATGTATTTTATATCATTAATAAAAATATAGGAAGTTTAGGATAAAAACAAGGGAATGTTAAAAAAATATAATATTGGTGATGTAATGTTTTGGTTTCTGATTTTTATTTCAATGCGGGCATTCTCTGTGGAAATGCATTTGTCCACAGAAACGACAAGGAGATGGGGGTGTACGAGGATTAGAAGTTTTCGAAGTGACAGCGAAAACTGTGGGATTTGTTTCAGAAGCCTGTACTTCCTTTAGGGCATTGGCATAAGAAAGTGCTTCGTCTAATTTTTGAGGCAGCTTAGTTCGTACCTCATTACGAAGCGGTTGAGGAAGTGACTTCAGGAGTGTATCAGTGGCCAGTTTATCTAAAATAGTTTGTAAGGCCTCGAGTGTGTTAGCTTGTGCTTGTGCTTGCGGATTGGATGTGTCTAATCTCTATCCGCGAAGGTTTCTGGAGATTCTGCGGGTAGAGATTGAATATTAGTCATGTGTTGTAAGAGGACTAGTGGTGTTTTCTCCTTACGAAATCGGGCTAGAAGTCGCTCTGAAATTAGAGGATACGTTACAATTGTACCCTTCTCCTGCCTAAGTTCAATACTTTAAACTAAGCGATCATTACAAGAAAAATTCGTCAAATATTCTCTGCATCCATGACTTTACTGTAAACTTCTCCTGCCTAAGTTCAATACTTTAAACTAAGCGAACATTACAAGAAAAATTCGTCAAATATTCTCTGCATCCATGACTTTGTCATCGTTAGCAACCTATAGTATTTGTAGTTTCTCTTACTTTTTTATATATCGCGATTCTGCCCGATTTTTGAAATTCAAGTTTTCATCGGAATACATATTTTAGAGTCCCCTAAATATGAAAAAAAAAAAAAAGTTTTTAGCGAATGTTGTCTGTGTTTAAAAGAATATCTCAAGAACGAAAAGTCACCGGAAGCTCAAACTTGGTATTCCGGTTGAGCACGAAGATTTCCGACAAAATACATTAACCGGAAGTGCTACTTTGCTGAATGTTTTTTTCCATGATAATCTTAAACGATTTGTTTAAATTCGTATATTATCTACACACATAATACCTATCACTATATTTGAAACATTTTCTTGGGAAAACTGATATTTTGAGGGTTCCGGGGGAACGTTATGTGCTTTCCTCTAAAGTACCACTTCAATATAATATATGGTTTTTACCACCTAAATAATATTAATACACATAAGAAGCATTGAAAGAATTATAAATTTGAAGAAAATCGGTATACCGGAAGTGAAATTTTACAGAATAGATTTTCAAGTTTTTTTTGTAACTTTCTTGAAAACGGTTACTACGATTTCCTGTAAACTTGGAATGCTTGCTGCTTAGATAGAAACGTGTCACTATTGTTTGCAACATTTTTTTGAAAAATAATTGTTTTCAGAGGGATATTGATAAAGATCTGTTTAGTTAGTTTGAAATTAAAGTTGGATAAGCTTTTCAGTTTTCACATAGAGCGCTCCACAAAACGCCGTTCAGATATACAATTAATATCCCCATAACGACTTTTATGGCCAGCCCTACTAAAAATTTGTAGCGTTGCAATTTAAAAAAAAAAAAAAACCTGGTTGTGAAACACTCACACAACTTTTTCTTACTCCAGTTCTCAAAATTATAATTGACTAATTTTATAATAATTATTGTACCAAATTTAATGAAATCCGTTGAAAACTGAAAAAAAAACTGTTCAGTAAAAGCGCACTTCCGGTTTACTGGGTGTCGTAAAATATCTTTGCAGAACCTGAGAGCCTAAGTGCTAATATTTTTAATTTCGCTGTGTCGTCCCAGCCAGAAAGACTAGCACAATGGCTAATTTGGTCTAGGAAATCGGACAACGTTCGCGTTTTTCTTTCAGTTTTTTAATCTAAGAAAACCTGCCAGTTTTTTCCAAATAATGGCCTCTGAAAAAACCTAATCTATGTTAAAAGTTTTTAATTTTGTAAGTTTTTAAATAATAGGTAATTAATTTTTAAAGAAATGAAAGGATGTTGTTCAAATTTTTTTACCCCAAACATGGGAATTTGATTTTGTAAATTAATTTTTTCTCTTCGGAGATTTCAAAATGAAGACCTTCGGCGACTAAAACTAAACAACCAGGAAATACCCTGGAAACCGAAGGATCAAGGAGTGCGCTGTCTTGGTGTAATCCTTGACACCAGACTCACCTGGAGACTACACATTAACAACAAACTACAACAAGCATACAGCCGACTGAAACAGTTATATCCATTTATAAACAGAAACACACCACTCAAACACTCCTGTACAGTACTTCTTTATAAGACGCTTCTCAGACCTCTGTTGACATACGCTTGCCCAGTCTGGATAACTGCCAGCAACACACTGACGAAACGACTTCAGACATTTCAAAACAAAGTACTCCGAATTGCTTTAAGAGCCCCTTGGTTCACCAGAAACACACAAATACACAGAGAACTAGACATTACAGATATTCACACACACACATGACTAAATTAACAGACAACTTCTTCCTCACACTTCACACACTATCCTCAACGTCCCACTACAACATAGGGGAACCTACTCACTCTAGAAGACTGAAACCGCGACTCTACCAAGATTTATGAAATAACATATTTTACCTCTAATCTCTATGTGTAAAGCTCTTGGTGAGCTGGCTCATATTATAATTTTTAAATAAAGAAAGATTTTGTAAATTAATCAAAAACTTTTAATTTAAATTTATCCATACAAAAAACAGAATGTTTTTTTTTTCAATTTATATCTACATGTTCAATAAATTTTAAAAAAATATAAAGATTTGGTACAGATACATGTATTTAATCTAAATATTCCAAATTTTTTAAGTCTTTTTGAGTGTTAAAAAATTAGCGAAAAACGTATCAACCGGATAATCTCAGCATGTTTATCACATTTGACTCAGCATATAAAATTGCTGTAAGATATGTCTTTTCGACAATCAATAATTTCGTTTCTTTGTCAATAAATGAAATTGAGTTTTATTTCTGAGAGAAAAGTTTTCCGCTCATGGAATAACCGTTATTTATGATAGATTTATTTTGCCTCCATATTAGTGAAGTAAAAAAAAAAAAGGCAAGTTTTGGAGAGTTGTGTGATACCGTGCTTAACGTATGGTTCACAGACATGGCCCCTAACAAAGAAGGATATGCAATGAATGCAATGAAAAACTACTCAAAGAGCAATGGAACGTAGTATATTGGATATTAAACATAATGATCGTATTAGGTGTGAAGCTATAAGGGGGATGTTCACACTTGTGCGCTTTCTTCTTCATCTTCCCTTTCAATTTGCGCTTCTTCTTTCCATTTCAACATGCGTTGCGCATGCCTTTCGAGGTATTCAATTTATTCTATATTTCATCCGTTCAGTGCGCATTTTATCGATGGATTCAGAAGTGGTATTAGCTATTTGTGCAGATTACCTATTTTTGAAAAGTGCACGAGAAAGAAAAAAGCAGCGATCCCTCGTCTTATGAAATCATTTGCAACTGATACCTTAATAAGAGCTCGCCAAAAAGAGTATTTAATTACAGCTATCAAGAGCAAAGAGAATCGTTGAAAACGCTTTTAGATTGATGGCGCCAGGGTTCAGAATTTTTCGTAAGCCTATAGAAATTACAGTTATTGGGACTGTGGTTGATGTAGTGTTAACTTGTCTTCTGTTTCATAATTTTCTCCGGGCGCCGCCGGATGCAGCAAGACAGTATTCTACCTCCTGGAAGTTTTGATCACGAGGATGAAAGCACTGGTGAAGGCACATGGAGAAAAGTTACTTCCATCGTATGCATCGTACAAAAAAATACCACGAAACAAGCATCAGTTCTCGCACTTTTGTTGGCATATAATTTTGAATTTACATCCCACAAAACTATTTGAAGACGATAATCTTCTATAAAATCAAGTGTCTCTTGATTATAGATATAATCAAAAATCTGCTGCCGGAGATATTATTAATTAATAATAATAGTTGAATACTAGAAGACTATGTTCTAGAAGACTGGAAGATCTTTCTTCATTAAAGGATGTGCTTCTGGTCTGGGTTCCAGGTCATATGGGAATTTTTGGGAATGAGGAGGTGGATAGGTTTGCCAAATTAGGTGTCTCTCACCCTTTCATTAGTCCAGAGCCTGCTGTTGGTGTGTCTTCTGACACATGTTTGTCGGGCTTTCAGACGTGGATGACCTCACAGCACTCATCCTTATGGATGAGTGCAGTGGGTTGTCGGCAGTCTAAAATGCTCATTGGGGGCCCGGACGGAGCTTTGAGTAGTGGGGTCCGATGTCTTTCACGGACCTCCCTCAGGTATCTGGTTGGATTCCTCACTGGGCATTGTGGTTTAAGGAGACATCTCTATATAATGGGACTTGTGCCTGACCCTTTTTGTAGAGTTTGTGAAACTGAGGAGGAAACACCCATGCATTTGATGACGAATTGTTTGGGTTGTGAGGAGATTAGGTTTAGGACCTTCGGCCGGAATAGGATGTCGGTAGAGGATCTTAAGCTGTGTCCTTTTAAGGTTTTGGTCCGATTTGTTCGGTCTGTTGTGAAACTTAGATGGTTAAAACCTGGGCCTGGATTTTCATTCTAGTCCCAGTGGTAGGTATTCTTTAGGGGCAGCTATATGGGCCCGAGGGGGCTTTGGATAGCGTGGGGTTTACTTCCCTCCCCTTTTGGGAATAATAATAGTTGAATACTATCAACTTTGAGGACAGAAAATACACGGCAGCTGTCTTTCTAGACGTAGCAGCCGCATTTGACACAGTTTGGCACTCTGGACTACTCTACAAACTTAGAAACACAAACGCACCTGATTATATTACTCACATTATTGGATCTTTTCTACAAGACAGAACCTTCCAAGTAAGACTTAACAGCACATACAGTACTAGACGACGAATTCTCGCTGGACTACCGCAGGGGGCAATCATGAGCCCTATACTTTTCAACCTCTACTGCTCTGACATACCTGAACCTCCTTCAACGACACTAGCCACATACGCAGACGATACCATGCTAGCTTCTTCCAACACAGACTTAAACAGAAGCATCACTGACTTACAGACGTCCTTAGATACAATATCAAACTGGTTCCAGCGATGGAAACTAAAGCTAAACGTTTCCAAAACTGAAGCAACGATTTCGGAATGAGAACCTTCGTATTCTGCATATCAACAATCAAGAAGTCCCTTGGAAACAAAAAGACCCAGGAGTGCGCTATCTCGGCGTGATCCTGGACACCAGACTCACCTGGAGACTACACATTAACACTAAACTACAGCAAGCATACACCCGATGGAAACAGCTCTACCCACTTATTAACAGAAACACACCACTCAAACACTCCTGTACCACACTACTCTATAAAACGCTTCTGAGACCTCTCCTGACATATGCCTGCCCAGTCTGGATCACAGCAAGTAACACACTGACGAAACGATTACAGACATTTCAGAACAAAGTTCTAAGAACAGCACTAAACGCACCCTGGTTTATCAGGAACACCCAAATACATAGAGAACTCGATATTGCAGACATACACACACACATGACCAAATTAACAGACAGCTTCTTCTTAACACTTAACACATTACCAACAACAACACACTACCACACAAACCTCGACTTTATCAAGACCTCTAATTTTTTTTTCTTTTTCTTCTGTTTACCACTATGTGTAAAGCTCTAGTGAGCTGGTCCATATATTTTGATTGTAAATAAATAATTATCAATTACTAATAAAATTATTATTGAAATAATAATTAAATAATATTTAAAATTAATTACATAATATATAACCTATAAAAATATCACACAAAACGTAGCGAGATCAACAAGATGCATAGAATGTTGAACGGAAATCCAAGTAGTTGGATTCACGTGCGCTGTGGTTACGTCATGAAAATAAAGGCCCATTCAATTTCCAGGAGGTATGCAATAACGCATGCCACTCGTTCATCACACCGTGCGCTATGACGCATGCCTCTCTTGAAAGAAATGTTGCACCAGTGTGGACATACTCTAAGGAGGAGAACCAATGTGAAAGATATTGAGGTTAAGATTAATAATATTGGCAATGGGCTGGACACCTAGCTATAGAACTAATAACAGGTGGTGTAAATTAGTTACAGTATGGAAACCTTATTTGAGTCGAAGGAATAGATGACGACAGAAGAAAAGATGGACGGATGAGTTGGTGAAACATGCAAGTTCATCATGGATTAAAAAAGCACAAGATAGGGAAGAATTGAACAGAATGGGAGAATCCTACGCTTACGTTGTAAGCATTAATGTGATAGATAATTAGTGATCTATAGAGGACTGACAATTTAAATTCTTATTAATTGGTTTATTTAAGTTTACTTTTCATTTATTTTGTGAAGATAATGTGTTTTGTTTATGTTCTTTATACATCGCTGTTATCTAAAACCAAAAAATAAAGGCTGTTATTATTACTATTATTTTGCCTCAAAAATAACCCTCATGTTGTGATTTTTAATAGTTCGACTAGAAAATAAAAGTCCCATCTTAATATAAAAAAAAAAAATCTGGTGTGAAACACTCACACAACTTTCTCTTACTCCTGTTCTCAAAATATAATTGACAAAGGTTATAGTTTGTGTACCAAATATAACGAAATTCGTCGAAACTGAAAAAAACTGTTCAGTAAAAGCGCACTTCCGGCTTACTGGTTTCTTAAAAACTTGGAATTTCGGACCATCTATTTATTTGTAATTAATTTTGATTGGATGATAGAATTGTGTAATCAACTATGATACCAATTTAGAGGAAACTGTAACCCCACCTCTCTCCTAACGTTTCTTAAATGAATTTTCCCAGAGAAAAGTTTTAATAAAACATTTATAATTCAAAAGAAACGTCGGAGCCATTTTGAGAAAATGCGAAAAAGTGAAAAAAATCATTTAGTAAAGTGTCAAAACAAACGCACTTCCGGTTATCTGATTTCTTTCAAACACGGAATTTCAACAATATATTTAATTCTAATTAACATTATTTAGATGACAGAATTGTCTAATAAACTGAAATAGCAGGTAAGATGAAAACCTAACCCCACTCCTCCCTCAGAAGTGCCCTTAAATGAATTTTCCCGGAGAAATCTTTCAAATAAAAGTTGTAGCTCTTTGTATGTGTAGTTGATATAGCAAGTTTAAAGAAAATCCCATTTTTGAGAAAATTGCAAACACGTAAAAAAAACAACTAGTAAAGTGGTACTTCCGGTTGAGGAATTTTGACAGATGACGCACCGTCAGATCCAATGGTTATCAAGTTTCAACTTTCTACGGTTTTTCTTTTTGAGCTATGCTGTTCACACAGCCGCGCGCGCGCGCGCACACACACACAGACCATTTGCTAAAAACCACTTTTTTGGAAACGGATATTTCCAGTGAAAACTCGATATCGAAAAATTGACACGATTACAATACTTCCTCTTACTAGGAATAAGAGAAAGTAAAAAATGATTTCTAAAGACAAAAAATAAAAATCTAAGTCGTTACATTATATTTTACAAAATATAAATAATTATTGATTTCAATCCCCTAGAGTAAGGTGGTTTGTTAATGACAGCGCAGTGTACAATAAAAAAATAATAATAATAATTGAGTTACTGAATGGCGGAGGGGATTGACAAAAAAAAAATATTTTAGTACGTTAATCACTAAAATATTAATATATTGAAAATATTTAATTGATTGAGTGATACACAAGTTTTAGATATTTTCGTACTGTTAAAGTGCACTTAAGGATGTCAACACTATAGTGCACCATTAATACGTGTCAATATCGTACACTATGTTGACATAATGTTGACATTACAGATGCTAACTTTAAACCTCAGAAATCAATTTTATTAAATTATGTTACAAGTGTCAAGTAAATATAGAAGTATAAAGAAGCTGGAATTATGTTCAGAATATCGCAAAAATTTTAAGAAACAGTGCAGGTAAAAATAGTATATCAGATTGAAAAATTTTAGCCAAACTCTTTGTCAATTCTTCTTCTAATATCCGAATAGAATAAAATGTTTGAACATGCTTGACACACACAAGAAATATTTAAACCATTCCCCCAAAGAATAAAAACATGTTTTCATAAGAAAAGAATTTCAAACATGTATTTATAAAGAAAATACACTTTCTTAAATCAACAAAACCTACTTCTTTGTTAGTTGGAAGTAAAAATTAAAAAAAAAAAAAATTCTGGTGTGAAACACTCACACAACTTTCTCTTACTCCAGTTCTCAAAATGATAATTGACAAATTTTATAGTTAGTGTACCAAATTTAATGAAATTCATCGAAAACTAAAAAAACCGTTCAGTAAAAGCGCACTTCCGGTTAATTAATTTCCTTGAAACTCGGAATTTTGGCCATCCATTTATTTCTAATTAATTTTGTTTGGATGATAGAATTGTATAATCCCACTCCTCCCCTAAAAGTGCCATTAAATGAAATTTCCTAGAGAAATGTTTTAAATAAAAGTTGTAGATCTTTGTGTGTTCACTTTATATACGAAGTTTCAGGAAAATTGTCGGACCCATTTTTGAGAAATTTTCGAATGAAAATTGAATCAAAAATTCGAGAAATTTTGTTTGGATGATAGAATTGTATAATCCCACTCCTCCCCTAAAAGTGCCATTAAATGAAATTTCCTAGAGAAATGTTTTAAATAAAAGTTGTAGATCTTTGTGTGTTCACTTTATATACGAAGTTTCAGGAAAATTGTCGGACCTATTTTTGAGAAATTTTCGAATGAAAATTGAATCAAAAATTCGAGAAATTTTGTTTGGATGATAGAATTGTATAATCCCACTCCTCCCCTAAAAGTGCCATTAAATGAAATTTCCTAGAGAAATGTTTTAAATAAAAGTTGTAGATCTTTGTGTGTTCACTTTATATACGAAGTTTCAGGAAAATTGTCGGACCCATTTTTGAGAAAATGGCTAAAAAGTGTAAAAAATCATTTAGTAAAGTGGTACAATGGTGTTTAGTAAACATACTTCCGATTATCCGATTTTTTTTTCAAACTCGGAATTTCAACAACATATTTAATTTTAATTAACATTATTTAGATGATAGAATTGTTTAATAAACTGAAATAGCACTTTAGATAAAAACCTAACCCCACACCTCCCCCCAAAAGTGTCCTTAAATAAATTTTCCCAAAGAAATGTTTCAAATAAAAGTTGTAGCTCTTTGTATGTGTAGTTGATTTAAAAAGTTTGAATAAAATTGTCGAAGCTATTTTTGAGAAAAATCGCAAAAAAGTAAAAAAAAAAACAACTAGTAAGTGGTACTTCCGGTTGTGGAATTTTGACAGATAACGTATTGTCAGATCCCTCGGGGATAGCTAAACGGAATATCAACGATTCTACGATTTTTCGTTTTTGAGTTTTGCTGTTTACATACATTCATACACACACACACCCACAGAGAGAGGCCATTTGCTAAAAACCACTTTTTTGGACTCAACGGTCCTCAAAACGGATATTTCCGGTGAAAACTTGATATCGAAAATTTGACACGATTACAATACTTCCCTCTTACTTATGAGTAAGAGAAAGTAAAAATGCTATTTCTGCACATGTGATATAATAATATGTTGAAAAAATGAAAAAAAAGAATAATTTATATGTAAAAGCTACCTTTAGATTTTTTTCTCTCTCTCTTTAGGAACTTCTACAGCTTATTGTCAGATGATGATGATGGGCATGTGCTGTCTGTGGAATAGAATGGAATAGTAAAAGGAGGCGTGGTCCCAATGGCCCATAATCACCGTGACGCTAATGGATCTATTGTGAAGTCCCCCTGTCAGCATAAGTTAACAGCTGGCTTAGAGCATATAAGCAAGCCTACTTGTTAACAAGTAGGTTTCAAAGCCGTCCGAGAACAATATGAGGACGGACAACTCTGGTTCACAGTCCGAACGAATGGATTCACGCCATAAAAAAAAGAAGGAAAATTATCTGATATTAATCGCTAATACGACCTTTTTTACTGTAACTATACTGGAAAATCCATCTGCCAGAGATCGGTATTAGTATTATTGTATTCCTATTTATTTAAGTACTTGCATACAAAATAAAACATTACATAAAAATGAAAATAAATAATGAAAGTAAATAAATGAAATAAAAATAATCGTAAAAAAAACAAAAAATAAAATAAATAAAAACATAAGTACAAAAGTCAGGATATAATAATAAATTTAATAATAATAAAGGTTTAATAATAAATTTCATTAATAAATACAGTACAATATTTTAATATTTAACAATTAAAAGGATGCCAAAAAAAAAAAAAAAAAAACCCTCAATATTACAATACACACAAAATAAGTACGTTGGATATCTGATGAAAATAAACATTCGGTTATAAAGTGAAATGTGTTTTCTCTGACTCGAGAATTGCAGGAGGATTACAACTCAATTATAATACAAATACAGTAACTCCAATCTGATTTTAAATAGCCATCGCAATTCACTTTAATTTTAGGCTACTAACAAGTATCATTCTGTACATTGAACAGGTTGAAATCTCTGTTTAATTCTCCATATAAAGTAAAGTGGATCATACATGTTCTAGAAGATTTTCCCAATGAATACTTTTCATCTTGTCTTATTTCCGTCGTAGTTCATGCATATTTATAGTGTTCCTGACCGGTTTCAAATTTTTATCCATCGTCAGAGCAAATTCACGAAGTTCTTGTAGAGAGTTCATTTCAACTTAATATTTTTGTTACACTCACACTAGTTAGTCGTATAATTTTATTAATGTACTTAACCACTTTAATTCATACTTTAAGATTTATTTAACTGATAGGTGGCAACACTGTCATTTTACTTTCTCTTACTCCTAGTAAGAGGGAAGTATTGTAAACGTGTCAAATTTTCGATATTGAGTTTTCACCGGAAATATCCGTTTTGAGGTCCCCTGAGTCCAAAAAAGTGGTTTTTAGCAAATGGTCTGTGTGTGTGTGTGTGTGTGTATATGTATGTGAACAGCTTAGCTCAAAAACAAATAATCATAGAAAGTTCAAACTTGATATTCCGTTCAGGTATCAACATGGCATCCGACAGTGGGTCATCTGTCAAAATTCCTCAAACGGAAGTACCACTTTACTAGTTTTTTTTTTTTACGTTTTTGCAATTTTCTCAAAAATGGCTCCAATGATTTTCTTCAAACTTGTTATATCAACTACACATACTAACAGCTACAACGTTTATTTGAAACATTTCTCCGAGAAAATTCATTTAAGGGCACTTCTGGGGGAGGGGTGGGTTTGGTGTTTTATTTCAGTTTATTAAACAATTCTATCATCTAAATAATGTTAATTAATATTGAATATCTGGTATTTTATCCGTCGTAGCATGCATATTTATTTTCTTGCTGACCGGTTTCGGATTTTCATCCATCGTCAGAGCAAATTCACCAAGTTCGTGTAGAGAGTTCACTTCAACGTAATGTTTCTGTAACTTGTTACTCACACTTATTGGTTGTATATAATTATGTGGGGAGGTTATCCTACGACGGATAGAATACCAGATGTTATCCAGCATTGCGGATCCATCCACATATTCAGTATTGAATATGTTGTTGAAATTCCGAGTTTGAAGAAAATCGGATAACCGAAAGTGTGTTTTACATTACCACCTTTACTAAATGATTTTTTTCACTTTTTCGCGATTTTCTCAAAAATGTCTCGAACGATTTTCTTAAAACTTCGTATATAAACTAAACATAGAAAAATCTACAACTTTTATTTAAAACATATCTCTGGGAAAATTCATTTAAGGGCACTTTTGGAGGAGGGATGTTTTTCTCTAAAGTGGTCTCATAGTTGATTATACAATTCTATCATTCAAATAAAATTAATTAGAAATAAATAGATGAC
The DNA here is from genome assembly GCA_011037195.1 of Triatoma infestans. Classification (NCBI taxonomy): domain Eukaryota; kingdom Metazoa; phylum Arthropoda; class Insecta; order Hemiptera; family Reduviidae; genus Triatoma; species Triatoma infestans. Next base: position 124,621 of record JAAEAF010002126.1, on the reverse strand, counting down.
CAAAATTTCCAAGTTTCAAGAAAATTAGTAAACCGGAAGTGCGCTTTTACTGGACAGTTTTTTTTCAGTTTTCGACGAATTTCATTAAATTTGGTACACCAACTATAAAAATTTGTCCATTATAATTTGAGAACTGAACAAATTTTTTTTTTTTTTAATCTCTAGAAATTAAAAATAACATTTTTTTTTTCTCTAGAGATAATAAATTACAATTTTTAGCCACTGATTTTTGTAGAATATTGTAAAATTATTCAGCTATTGTAGGAAAAACTTCAACTACGGCTAAAGGTTGAAATTGGAAACCCGAGATAGAATATTTTATCGGTTGATGTGCTTTTTAGAAAAATCAAGAGTCAAACGTCTCTGTATAAGGATGCAAATGCCTTTTACATATTAATAAACTACACAACTGCATAACCCCTACCACTGTCTGTTTAAAAACGAAAAAGTGGAAAAGACTATCCGTCAGTGAAATGTTTTTTTATTCAAATAATTAAAGAAATCTTAGGGAACAAATCGGTAGGATTAGTCAATATGCAAATAGAAACATGTCTACGTATGCATTAAAAAAAAAAAAAAAAATTACAAATCTTTTTTCTAATTAAAAAAATATAAAAAGAAGGTCATAAATTGAAAGTGTCATCACTGTTCCTCTATATGTAATTAAAAAATGTTCAGTACATGCAATTAAAATGTAGATAGTGATGATACCACTCTAAACCTTTCATGACGCTTCCAAAAATATTTATTGTTTAATTAATTTTTTTTTTTTTTTTTTGAAACTTAGAACCGGGGTTTTCGATTGAGGAAATGGAGAAGTAATGAAAAAAGTAAAAAATTATTTTGAAAACAATATATACTGAATATATTTTTAGTTACCTAGCTTTCTTTTCAATTTTTGGAACTAGATTTTCTTCTTTTTCTTTTGCTTTATTTTGAGGAACATATCATATACGATTATGCAAATCGTATTATGTCGTACCTTAAAAAATTATTTTTCCACTGCTTTCCATCCTTCCAATCCCCGATATCTTAGATCTATCACCACATCCTCTATCCATTTCTTCCTCAGTTGCCCTTGTCTCCTCTACACAACTGGTTTCCTACTCAAGCGATATTTTAGCATCAACTATCATCATCTCCCCAACATGGCCAAACCATGACAATCTCCTAGAATCTATTGTATAAAGCATACTTTTCTTTATATCAACAGTTGCTTTTATCTAATTATTTCTAAAACTCGACGAATCCTATAGATACCACAACTTCGCCACGAAAATTCCATCTTCAGAGCCAAGTTGCTCTTTGAAACCCTTACAGTTCTAGATAAACTTAATAACCTAGGCAGGAGGAATAAAATTACCCCCTTTGGCGGGTGCCAGAACATGTTGACGCATTGAAGGGAATGAGATGGCCGACCCCTTGGCAATGATAGGTGCTTCGACCCCCACTTCTAGGCCTGGAACCTTTTTGTGGGATCAGCCACAACCAGTTTACTCTTGGAAGAACTCAGGAAGGAGGAAGGGGCAAAAGAGATCTCAACACTGGAACTTTCTCTCTGGTTTGCGTCATGCCAAGGTCTGCCTGGGAAATTATAACCAACGGAGATCGGAGGACTACATCGGTCGGAGTAAGGACAAACTCCGCGTTCACACGGGTTTCCTCATGGGGCATTGGACGACTCAGAGGATACCTGACAAAGCTGGGTTTGGAAAGTTCACAGACAGGCAGATTGTGTGTGGAGTTGGAGGAAACTCCATTACATCTCCTAATGGACTGCGAGGCTGCTACTCAGAGAAGATTTAAGAACCTGGGTGGTTACTAGGTGGAGGAGGGGGATATACCCTCCCTAGAGCTTGTCAGGTTATTAGGATTCCTTAGGGATCTTAACCTAATGAAGGTAGAAAGAATGTTGGGAGCTGAGACATCTGCTTGGGAGCTGTGAGCACTTTAGAGGCATAGCACAATAGATCAATAGATGGCAATTTATTTCGGATTTTCCCAGACAAATAATTCAAATAAAAGTGATAGGTATACAGATTTACAAAAACATCGTTGGATCCATCTAAAACAAAACAAAAAATCCATTTAATAAAGTCCATTTCAATAATACTTACGGTCGAACGATTGTGGACAAAATCTTACTGTCAGATCTTCTGGTAGAACTTAAAAGAAAATATCAAGTTTCAGCACTCTACGATTTGAAATGTATTTGGTGTTGTGTGTTGTTGGATGTTACTATTGTAGCATGAGCAGTTTTGTAAAGGGCGTGTGTGTATGTATGTTTTAAAGTGAGAGAAGTATTATGAAATAAGTAAATTGTCACCAGTGCTAACAATAAATATATCCTCTTAAAATAAGATCTACAAGTTAATTGCAATGAATGTGAAAAGCTTATGAATATATAGAAACTAGCTAGATTGATTTAACTCAAAGTTTAACACTTTAATTGGCGCTGATGTTCTGTCTAGATGATTGCTGGTTGAATGCAACGTCCAATTTAGACTATTCTTAAGCTTCTCTTGGTAGTTAACTAGCCCTATTAGAAGGGGGTACAAGACAAAGAGTCTGAGGAGTGCCTTGACTTTTCTTCTAACGGTAGTTTTGTACCTGGGTTTTACCCTTTTTGCCAGCCAACATTCAAATATCCTTCAAGTATTTCTTCCAATATTATTTCTAAATTATAATTTTAAATATGATTTCTGTCATCCATCACAATTTTTCATTATTGACACAAAAACACACACACACAAAATAACAGATCAAATTTTAAACAACATATTGTCTTTCACTTACTCCCTGGTGACAGTTTTAAATGTTTAAATTCCGTTTTCACAACACCCCCCCCCCAAATTTTCACAGGGTTTTTCACAAGGCACCTAGTATGAAAAATAAGTTTTTACCGAAATCGCAGACCCCCCTCCCCCCCCCAAAAAACGTGGTATTCCATTGAGGTTTTTCTGAGAAAATTTTCATTTTTCAGATTTCCACAATTTTCTTTAAACTTTGCATCACCTCTCGATCACTTTTGGAAAAAATTTGACATTAACGCAATACTTTCTCTTCTAGCACCCGTGAGAGAAAGTAAAATATAATTATCAGAGACATTTTCCATGGTAGTCAGCTTCATTATGTGGATCATCGACTGGTTTCGGGCATTCGCCCATCTTCAGGATGCGTTTGTCAGGCAGTGTGATAACACAGACTTGCACAGAGCAAATTCAGTTTATACACTGACTGGTCTTTTTAATTGTATTTTAAAACTAAACTCCTAAAGTAAGTCAAAGGGAGGTATGGTCAGTTGGGTGGAAAAGAAACATGTGTTTGGGTTATTAAAAGGGCAAATTTTCCTTAAAATGGAAACAACACGTGGGGGTCTAATTTTTAAACTCTGTTGTTGAAGGGAGATTCACTTGACAATTAAATAATCAGAATGAATTGTCAGAATGAATTAATTGTCAAGTGAATCTCCCTCCAACAACAGAGTTTAAAAATTAGACCTCCACGTGTTGTTTCCATTTTAAAGAAAATTTTCCCCTTTAACAACCCATACACGTGTTCCTTTCCCAGCCAGCTGACCATACCTCCCTTTGACCTACTTTAAAAGTTTAGTTTTAAAATGCAATTAAAAAGACCAGTCAGTGTATAAACTGAATTTGCTCGTGCAAGTCTGTATTAACCACGTCTGACAAACGCATCCTGAAGATGGGCGAACGCCCCCGAAACCGGTTGATGATCACAAAATGAAGCAGGCTACCTCGGAAAATGTCCTGATACTTTCCAGCTCTGCAGAACCAACCACCACAATAAAATATAATTCTTTCAAAAAAATAAGAAAATGTTACAAGTTAATTTTGATGAATTGTACATGATTTCTTCTTTAATATGATTTAATAGTCATGAATTTTTTATGATTATATATCTTTTTTTATGCTGATTTAATCAAAAAATAAATAAATATTTACTTTAATTTAAAAACTGAAACAGCATTTTGGTTCTATGTTAAATAATTAATCTAAGGAAACCTTTGATTTGTTATTATATATTAGTGTTGAATTACATACTAAGCTGTTTGATATAAACTATATTAAGAGCACAGCAAGAGAGAGAGAATCAAAGTGCTGTGAGGTGAGATCGCCAGCAAGCGCGCTTCTTTGTGCTATAAACACAGCTTCTCATTAAAAAAATATTAAAAGGAAGGTAAATTAGAATGAGACCTTTAGGTTAATTCAACCATCTAGTGATGGTTTTGGTGATGATGATATCTGGACAAAATGAGATAAAGAATATTAAAGTTTCCTTATAAAATTTTTGCCATGAACCACTTTGTAATTAACTACAATCAAATCTTTTGAATAAAAAATTATATATGCAATCTAATATTTGTTATACAGGGGATTTTGAAATAACAGTAGAAATACATCCTTCCGATCATATCATGTTTTCCGATAATTCGAGCTAATTTTATAACATATAAAAATTTGTAGTGAAACACTTACACAGTTTTCTTGAACTGAATTTCTCAAATTATTAACTAAAAAAAAATGTATTCAAAGTAGCAATTTTTTAACTGATGATTTACTTTCTCTTACGAAAAAACAAAATATGGTAAAAAAACATCACCAGACTTTCTCTTGCTGCAAGTTTAAAAAAAAATTATCAATTTTTTATCAACATCTTTCTTTTCTTTCAGAGGCTTCTCCACTATCGAGCGATTATCCGTTTGTTTTTTTTTCCGCCATCTCTATCGGTCCTGCCAATTATCCTCCCACAAGTGACGTTCATTCATCATTACAGCAATCTTTCCTCGCCAGACAACCTTTAATGCGGGCGCTTTCTTTTTCCACTAAAATGTTCCCAATCCAGAAAAGTTCTAGACCATCTCCCGCTTTTCTTTTCTTTCTTTTTTTTCCGTCAAAGGTTCCTGTATTTCCATAAATATTCCATAATCTCTCCAGCCTGTATGCTTCGGCTACCCTACTTATTCTACCCATCTCCATTGCCCGCAACTTTATTCTTAGTGGGCTCTGTCTAAGGTCCATCTCTCCGCTTCACTGGTTAATTTTTTTTCAACAACTTCTTGTAAGTTTCTTTTCTTTACGTACCTAGATATCACCCTTCTCCACTAAACAATATTTAGCATCTTGATTGCTGCTAAGGGCTTGCAGTACTCTATCTATAAGCCTTTGCCTGCCTCGCATATCCCAGACTCGTGGATAATTTTTTTTTTTTTTTTTTTGGAGGTGGTGAAATGCATTTACGCACGCCGTGCCGGACTCCCGGAGACTACCGGCTAAAACACCCCCTCTGCTTGGACCTAGCCTGGATTCGCCGATTCCAGCACTACATCAGGCTAGGCCTCTGTCCTATCCCCCTAGGGGTTCCTCTTTTCCAACTCCTCCAGATCCTGCTTCTTTCTGATAAGAATTCCCCTCACGTATGCCGCTGTGTGACGCCAGCTAGTCTCACTGAATAGCATCGTCTTTACCAGCGTGTCTGGAGTCTGCCGTCCTATCACCTCCTCCAGGTCCCACCTCGAACGCTGCCACCGGTCACACGCGAAAAAGGTGTGCGAGGCATCATCTTTATACCCCGGGCAATAGAGGCACTCCTCCTCCTCAGCCTTCCCCATCCTCTTTAGGTACGCCCTGAAGTATCCATGACCGCTCAGGAGTTGGGTGAGACAGAAGTCTACCTCACCGTGCGGCCTTCTCACCCATTCCTCAACTCCCTTAATCAGCCTGGCTGTCCATCGACCCCGATGATCGTCCTCCCAGGAAGCCTGCCAATGGATAATAATAATAATAATAATAATAATAATAATAATAATAATAATAATAATGTCTTTATTTACATCTTTTACAGAAAATGAAAAACTTTAAATCTCAAATAAATATCAAATAATTTAAACAAAATAAAATAATAAAAAAATAATACTTCTCTAGTTATAGCAATAAACTTAAATTTTCTTCAATTATTTGAATTTTATTATATCATATTGTTGTTGGATAAAATCAGAAACTGTACTAGTTTTTATATATATATATTTTCTTTCTGTCTTTCTTTCTAATGTAAAATATGTAGGCCTTCCCCTAAGGGAGATTGTGGTCGTGGATAATTGAGCCTAAATATTTAAATTCTTTTCCACGTACTCCCACACAAAATACAAAAAAAGTTCGTTGTGAAATATATAGCAATGGAATAATCGTATAAATAAATAAATCCAAATCCAAAATATTTAAATTCTAGTAAGAGAAAGTCGTAAGACTGTATCACACGAGATTTTTGACATGTTTTGTTCACACCATACGTATATATATATATATAATTCTCTGAAAATATTTTTTCATTCTCTGAGGATCTCGAAACTTATATTTCCGAAGAAAATTCAATTTCGAACATTTTTAACAAAGTTGCAATACTTTTTATGCAGTGAAAGAAAATTATAGATGATATTAAATAGTTGCTATGAGTTAGCTAGACATTAGGACCTAATAATAATAATAATAATATTATCCACCTCGCCGACTAGATCGATGACATAAGTGGGAAAGTGTGGGAAAAAAATTAACAACCAATAGCTCAACCCTACTTTCTTGAGCAAAGTTTTTTTTGTGTGGCTGCCAAAAATAAGCTACTGGTGTCATCCCAGCTCGAGTGGCCACAAATTGAAAAGATGTATAATGAACATGGAGCGCTAATGACCAAAGCTGTCGATGCGCCCCCTCCCGCCCCCAAAAAAAGACTTTATTTGATATATGAATACATATTTTTCTCTTGTTTACAATTTTGTAACCAAATATAAAGACATCGCCGTTTGAGGGTGTCATGCCTTATTAAAGTAAACTGTACAAATGCAGTTAAGTGAAATAAAAAACAAAATGCTGATTAATTAAAAATATATGGACCCAACAATAATGATAATAATAAAATAAAAATAAACTTCTTCAATCAGATGAAAAAGAAAAAAAAAAAACTAAATTCAAGAACAAACAGTAACAAAGCATTACAATAGAAAAAAATTAAAACTTATTGATTTGTCGCAACTCTTAATGAATAGTGTTGCGAGATATGGATAGTTCGACAATGTTGCACCCATACATGTAGCCAGATAGATTAGAGGTGCCCCACAATACAAACTGCTCTAATTGGTCTACCACATACAACACTCTCAATCCGCTCAACAAAAATATTACGAGTGAAACAAGACAAGAAGTTGTGGTTGGTTCCGCAGAGCTGGAAAGCATCAGAGACATTTTCAGTGTTAGCCTGCTTCATTTTGTGGTCATCGACCGGTTTCGGGCGTTCGCCCATCTTCAGGATGCGTTTTGTCAGACAGTGTGATAGCACAGACTTGCACAGAGCAAATTCAGTTTATACACTGACTGGTCTTTTAAATTGTATTTTAAAACTATCTCTTAAACTAGGTAAAAGAGAAGTATGGTCAGCTGTGTGGGAAAGGAACACGGGTTTCGGTTGTTAAAGGGGCAAATTTTCCTTAAAATGGAAACAACACGTGGGGGCCTAATTTTTAAACTCTGTTGTTGGAGGGAAATTCACTTGGCAATTAAATAATCAGAATAACTATAAAATTAAATTAAATAACGATTTCAAGCTAACACCCATGTGTTGTGTCCATTTTAAGGAAAATTTGCCCCTTTAACAACCGAAACACGTGTTCCTTTCCCACCCAACTGACCATACTTCCCTTTGACCTGGTTTAAGAGATTAGTTTTAAAATACAATTTAAAAGACCAGTCACTGTATAAATTGAATTTGCTCTGTGCAAGTCTGTGTTATCCCAGAAGGTGTTAGAGATCCTAGGCACAAAGAATGTGCCATAGCTTCCATTCAGGAACTAACCGTCAAGTCTTGACTCTGAAATTGTATGCTGCTTTACAAAAATTAATCAGTGCAGCCCAATCCTTAACGTTAATATACTTTAACATTTGGGGAGAGGGACCAATACACTGCGATCTTACGATCTATTGTGCTATGCCCCCGGGGTGCCGCAGGCTGCCCATAGCACCCAAACAAATGCCTCATGCCAACATGTCTATATTAAGATCCCTAAGGAATCCTAAAAACCTGAGGGCTCTAGGGAGGGTAAATTTCCCTCTCTCTCCTGGTACTTTAACAATATACTACTACTTAAATATTTAGATGGAAAATAACGAAATCGTATAGTTGCCAGAGCTGGGCAGACAGCCAGGAAATGAAACTAATCTTCCCGCTTCATATCTCCCACAAAGTTCATGGTTAATATTTTCCTGTTTGTAGTGTTTAAAATTTAAATTAATTAGATCTCTTCTGCATTTTATAATCCATCGGACGTTGTTTAGTGGTAAAGTTGTGTCAGTTAAATAATTGTTGAGGAAGTGAAATATCGACTCTTTATATAATGAAAACTGTTCTAAATGTGTTAAGTTTATACGCTTTGTTCTTTTATACTATCGTAATAAATGTGTTTTCTAACTAGGTTAAAACTGATCTTCCAGTGTTCAGTGTTATTAATATTAGAGTCGTCCAATACTATGTTTAAATTAAATTTTTAATGTAATAATCAATTTGTCAATCATTGGATACTATAGACGTATTAAAACTAAATATTAACAGTTTAAGGGAATCCTAAAGTCTCAGCTCCCTCGGTACCTAACAAGTCACTTTTTGGAAAAATATTTCAATAAAAGTGATTCGTTTACATTGTTAGTTTAACCAAGTCTGAAGAAAATCGTCATAGTTGAAAAATGGCAAACAAATAATTGAAAAATCCTTTAAGAAAGGTCGAAATTTCAGATTTTCTTAAAAATTTCGTCGGATTAAGCCCAATGATACATTGAGCAATTCGAGATGGAGATGTTCCAGTCACAAACATTTTTAAAGACAGAAGATTTCACTTTGATAAATTGTTTCGCCTATCTTTATACTGGGCGATCAAATAATCAAAGGGTGAAGAATGTGATGCTCATTCAAGTTTCAACGGATGAAATTAATCAAGCATAATACAAAATTGTCCGAGCGAGTATTCTCCCTCACCTCACACTTCACTTTGCTCGATACTAGCAATCAGCTGTCTATAGCCCCATTAACGCATCGTCACACCCTTTACCAGTCAAGAATGAATCTACTACGTATCAAATGTTTTTAACTGATGTCTATCTGTCGGAGAAAATAATGTCCTTTGGAAAATCGCAAGATCAAGTATTTTGCCAGAAATTCGTGGAATTGCAAGAACTCCACAACTCAAATATGTAAGTCTATGCGTAATTTTGTAGAAAATAGTGCTATATATATCCTAGCTTGATCAAGACCGCCATCACAAACATTTTCTGTACAGGAACTAAATACAAAGTATCTACTACAAAATGTTGGATACTTTCTGGACGCCTATAAATGCTTATTACTTCTATTTGAAAATTTGTCAGGAAAAATGGATTTTTTTGGGGCGTTTATAGAGAACGGCAACATTGAGGTATTGTCTAAATTACCATTCCAGTACAATGTAATGGTTCTTCCACCTATATCATATTAGGATACATTAGAAGCATACTTTGAATACTAAATTTGATGAAAATCGGTTAAACGAAAGTTAAACTTAGACTGCTTAAAGCACAGATATCAAACTATCCACTTTTTTCTGAACCTTTTTTTATTGTTTAGGAAAAATTGGTTGTAGAACCATTAGTATTCCGGACCGAGCTCCTTATAAGCAGGAGGGGCGTCGCACTACGACCTCATAGATCTATTGTAGCCCCCGGAGCCTTCTTAGTGCACTGCCCGCCTCTAAGCAGTGTTCTCTAACTACAGACAACACTGCTCATCAACAGACAGTGAGTTGTAGAGGCTCCTAAGAAGAGAAAATCTAAGGGCAGAATGCTGGATTCGAACCTGGGATCTCCGCGTTGCTACTCCAGCGCGCTACCACTGAGCTTATCCCTTCCTTCTCCCTTGGCTTGCGCCAATTAACTAGGGGCGGAGACCATAGTTTGTGTACTGTGTTTGTCCTTGTCTGTAAAGTGTAGAGTGTATGTAGTTTAAGTGTAATGTGTACTGTTCAGACGAAGTGCATGGAGTGCTGAGCTGTGGTAACCGGTAGTGTCGCTACTCCGTAAGTAACTGCATCCAACAGATACCTCTTGCGGGCTTAAATAGTAGTTAGGTAGCGAGAGAAATGTAAAGGGACAGATTGGCTTATTAATAAGAAGATAGTAGATAGGTTGCTGACTTGTTGTACCGTTGTAAGAAAACTGTCCTTTCTTCACCTGTCAAATAGACCTGTCAGCTCTATTTACTGCCCCTAGGTGAGGACTAACTAATTTTTGATTCATTTAATGTGGAACTCCAATCTTCGAATCCTATAAATCTTCCTTATTTCCTTTAATTTTACTTCTTACGAATTTCCAAAATTTCCCAGAATCTTGTATGTTTTCATAATTTTCAAGATTTACCTTATATGACATGTTCAGATCCACAAACATACTTCCTTTAACAGGTATAAATAATTTTTGTTTGTTTGTCGGACTTTTGTCTGTTAATTCATTACATATAATTCGTCTTCTCCAGTCAGTATATTTTAATTTTGTTTTCTTTATAGATATAATTTACTCAAGTTTGTTGTATGATCTTGTTTTATTTTTATTTTTTTTTACAGAATACGAGTATATATGACGCGTAAATCTAACTTTAGCTTACCACCTGCCTCACCGATGTACATGTCAATGCAATAGGTGCACAAAAGTTTTTATATGCCGCTTTTGTCTTAAGAATCCACAAATTTCACTATGTATGTAAAGCTTACTGTCTAGTTCATTATTCGTTCTAGAAACCCTTTTAATTACTAGTTACATAAAAACAGATCTGCAGATTGTGAATTTGATTCCCATATACCAATGTGGTGAACATGTTAGTTGTTTCTATGCTACGGTTACGGTTGCGTAATTTGTATTGTGGTCATTGTTCTTGGCAAAGCTTAGTCTGCATTGTAACTTAGTTCTTGTTTACAATAGATGTAAGTAATTAGTGTACTCGTCATTACTGACTATATAAATCTTTGAAAAGGTTGCTGTGTCCCGGGACCTCCGCGTTGCTAGTCCAGCGCAGACCACTGAGCGTATCCCTTCCTTCTTCCTTACCTTACGCCATTTAACTAGGGAAGGAGACTCTAGTTTGTGTACTCTGTTCGTGCTTGTCTGTAAAGTGTAGAGTATATGTAGTTTAAGTGTATTGTGTACAGTTCTGACGAAGTACATGGAGTACTGAGCTGTGGTAACCCTAGATTGATTTAAGCACAAAGAACTACCTGCCCGCTGTTCACTGTGGTTTATATGTTCAATATTCTCTGTAGTGTTGAGGTGTTCCCAACTTTTTATTTTTCCTAAAATATACATAAGTTAAAGTTGTCATGTTTTGAAGACTTTTTAACAATTCTTATTTTTATGCCTTGATAAAGACAATATATTTGTCGAAACGTTGGCAAAAATTTAAGTTTTTTTATTTTTTTTAAAAAAGACCGAATCTCACAATCGTCATCCATCATTAAACACAAATGTTCACGTAAAACACTGACTGGCAGTGATGTTCTCTCTCTGTTGTAAAACGAATGATACTCGTTGGATGCTTTGGAATAGACTGATCAAACAATAATGCTCTTGGTAGTTAAAAAACTAGACTTTATATATGATTTAGAAGGGATTAAAAGACAAAGAGTGGCCAAGTACTCCGATCTGTTTTGTAACGGTCTTTTGTACCTGCGTTTTGACCCTCTTACCAGCCAACGTACAAATTTCCTTTTAAAAACTAATTTCATTTAAAATAAAAAATATATTTCCGATTTCAATGTAAACAATATTTATGTTTGGCCATTGTTAATTAAACAAGCTAAAAAATTAGTTGGCTAGGTCCAAAGAAGAAACTTTTAAAAAAATATGTATATCAAGAAAATTGTATGATAAAATTAAAACATAAAACAATTAAACAATATTAGAAAGATATCTGTTAAGGAAGAATGGAGAGTTAAATATTTGAGGAGGTTATTATTTGGTTGTAAGAGTAAGGTATGCTTGCAAAGAAAACAGAGAGGGGAAATTTTTTCCCAAGTTGAGAAATGTGAAGAATGGTGGGAAGTGTGAAGAGAAATAAATGAATATAAATAAACTAGAAAATGAGGTGGAAAGTGTAGAAAGTTGGTATGTGTAATTTAGTGCGGGTGGGGTTGGGGGACCTTTTTTGAGGAAGCGGAAAATGTTGTTGTAAGAAGATGTAATGGACGTCCTTGTCTATTTTTTTTTTGTAGTTGATAGAGTTAGGGTTGTGGTTAATGTGGATATGGATTCAGAAAGAAGTCGCTTTAAGTGGTTGTAATGGGTGGTTTAGAACAGAAGCATTTCGCAAAATCAAAGGAGTGGGCAAAGGTGAGTGTATGTTTTGTGAGGGCTGTACTGTCAATTTTTTTTGTTACCTATGTCTAAAGTTTCTTCTTTGGCCCCCAGCCAACTAATTTTTTAGCTTGTTATATTTCTATTCTTCCATTTGCTTTCTTCCACTACACAGATATGATTATTTGTAGATGTTTAAAATCGTTTAGAATTAGAATGCTGCAGGGGGTGGACTAAAACCCAGGCACCGCAGCCTCCCATTGAGGCTTATTGTGCCAACCCCTCAAACCTAGTAGCGGAAGCCTCCCCTCTTCATGAGGTCCAAAACCTTCCCCACCAGTCCCTCCTGAAGCACGATTTCCTCCGGTCTCAACGTGCCGAAGATCTCGTACCTCAGTCTGCCGATTGCAACGCAATCAAACAACAGGTGAGAGGCCGTCTCCTCCTCCTCCTGACACAGTCTGCACTAGGGCTCTACATCCACTAACCCCACCTTGTGCAGATGTTTTTTGAACCTGCCATGCCCAGTAAACAGGCCCGTTATCAGAGAGATCTGATACCTGCCTAGACCCAGGATGTATCTAGTCCTTCTTTCACACCGCTCTGGCACAACCATTTTGCCATGCTTCGCTCCAGTCCTCAGCCTCCAGTATCGGTTATGTTCCCTCCGAGTCCAGTCTCTCAGACCCGCTCTTACCATACTTTTGGCCACCCCTAGAGCGTTCGCTCCCTCCCTGGCCAGTTGGTCGGCTATTTCGTTTCCTATGATCCCCTTATGCCCCGGCACCCATACTAGCTGAACTTTGTTGTGCCGGGCTAATGCCTCCAGGGAGTCTCTACACTCCCTTACCAAAGGGGAGGTGATTCTGAACGCCCGAAGAGCGTTCAGCGCAGCCTGGCTGTCCGAGAAGACGCATATCACTCTATTTCTAGAGTCCATACGTTAAAATCGTTTACAAGCAATTAAATTATTTGATTTAAAGTTTTAAAAAATTGAATGAACGTGTTTTTTTTTTTTAATTTAATTTTTCATTATATATAGCGGTAAATTTTTTTCTATATAATAAATATTATCCAATTAAAAAAATTATAATAAAGAATAGATTTTTATTTGTCAATTGGTACTTTAGAATTTTTATAAGATAAATAACGAGTAAAGTTTTCATTTCAATCTTTTTTGCCCCCCTTAAAGTAAAAATGATTTCCCCCCCCTTAGAAATGTTTTAAACTTTATTGATTTTCATTATAAAAATAACTTGGTCCATTATTTAAAAAAAAAAATGTTAAAGAAAGAAAAAAATAAAAAAAATGGCGGATTGATTTTCTAAGTACTTATATTCAATTTTAAAATATTTCTCATTCCTAACCCCTTTTTTTTTTCAATAGTAATTATTTATTTGATTCTGAAAGATTCAATAAATCATTATGATAGAGTGATTTCTTCTTTTTTTTTTTCCATTCTTTTACATTTCTTTAGTTTTAAAAACAAAATAAACCAGCAGCGATAAGACCTTTGTGATCAGCTTGACCTGGCGTGGGTGTCCCTGAATCCTTTCGCTCTTATAAAATATGAATGAAAGTGGAGAAAAGAAAAAAATATCCACTTTTATATCTTTTGATGTGACAATTGCTGCTCCATTTTGTACAATTTTCTTTGTTTTATTATCCAAGAAAAAAAAAGAAGGTAAAAATATAAAAAATATCTTTGGATTTAATTAATATCCTTTCTATTTTTTTCAGGATCAAAAAAAAAAAAAAAATATATATATATATAGGGTGACCAGAGTTATTGAGTAATTGAGTCTCTAAAAAAAAAAAAAAAAAAAAAAATTTAAAATCGGTTAGGTTTTTCAAAAGTTATGGCAATTTAAAATATGAAAAACAAATTTCAGTTTAATGTCAAAATTACCTTATTTTTTCTTTAAGAAGCTCTTCAAACTGGGCACCATCAACGGATAGGCAAGCCAAAGCTCTGGACTCCCACGCTCTGTTTGTAGCAGCACTTAGGTGGCAAAGTCAACATCTAGGCAGGCTAGAGTTATTCGACGTTCCATATCTTCGACTGAACTGAAGTCATGGGATTAAGGTTACTGTACATTTATTTTTTAGATATCCCCACAAAAAATGCACAATTTTATGGACTGATGAATCAAAGTTTACCAACAATGGCCTTCTTAATCGTTGGAACTTTAGAATATGGGCAGAAGAAAATCCACAAGTTACCTTCGCCACACGCCATTAGGTTGTTTTTTCTACAAATGTTTGGTGTGGAGTTTGAGGAAACCAACTAATCGGCCCATACTTCTACAGAGGGAACTTAACTGGTGAAAGGTATCTAACTTTTTTAAGAGACATTTTGCCAGTTTTGCTTGAAGATGTTCCTCTAAAACGTCGGTTAGATATGTATTTTCAACAAGATGGTTGTCCGGCACATAATGCGAGAGTTGTTCGACGTTACCTGGACAGAAATTTCCACGAAAACTGGTTAGGAACTCATGGTCCGATCCAATGGCCACCTCGACCTCCGGACTTAACCCCAATGGACTATTTTTTGTGGGGATATCTAAAAAATAAAGTGTACAGTAACCTTAATCCCGTGGCTTCAGTCGAAGATATGGAACGTCGAATAACTCTAGCCTGCCTAGATGTTGACTTTGCCACCTAAGTGCTGCTACAAACAGAGCGTGGGAGTCCAGAGCTTTGGCTTGCCTATCCGTTGATAGTGTCCAGTTTGAAGAGCTTCTTTAAAGAAAAAATAAGGTAATTTTGACATTAAACTGAAATTTGTTTTTCATATTTTAAATTACCATAACTTTTGAAAAACCTAACCGATTTTAAATTTTTTTTTTTTAATTTTTTTAGAGGCTCAATTACTATAAAAATATGCAAAAAAAAAATATAATGTTCCATTTGAAAAAAAAAAGTTGGATGCTGTATCTCGGGATATTGGGGTATAAAAAAATGGATCAATCACTGAAAATAAACTAGACTAAAAATGATTAAATACGTGTTTTCTATTTTTTCGAAATTTCCCGCCGTTTAAAAAAAAAGTGGGTGGAGCATATAACTCTGGCCACCCTGTATATAAAGAAAAGTATTATCATCTATTTTATTAACGAATATAATCTGGTACAATTTCTTTTACACTAAGAATTTTCTCTGAGTGTTTAGAGTGTTAGATTTAAAATTAGATAAACTGTGGCGGGGGGGTGGGGAGTATAATAATATAAATTACAATAAAACGTCACTTTTTGTATGAAGCATGACCTTTTCACCTTCACCGTAATCATTTTTAAATCAATTTAACTCGGGGGAATTAATGTTACAGAAACAAAATAAATGTCTCCAAAGAATTTCTGTATAATCCCAAAAAATAAACTTAATAGAGGGGTTGTAAAGAAATTGAGGAAATATTAAAAATGTTATATAACAAAAAATATATAGGGTAAAAAAGCTACGAAGGAGAGAGACGGGGGTAGGAGAGAAGAAGACGCAAGCTTTGCTTCTCTTGTTTGCCACCACGTGGCGTAATGGAAGTTAGTCCAGGAGTAGAGAGATCAGAAACATCAACTATTGCAAAATAGTATTGATAAATTCTTCAGTTATTTTATATGTGTTCTTCTGTGTTCTATGAACAATTATACGCATCAGCTATTATATCTGGTGAATACCTGAATTTTCATAACGTATTAGTAAATTTTTTTTTTTTTTTTATATATACTGTATTAAAATTGCAATTCAAAAATAAAAGATTTCCAGCTGTCGTTAAAGTTGGACTCGTAAACATAGTGTTTACCAAGTTTCATGTCGATCAACCATGTTACCTTCACAGAAGAGAGGTCTCCTACCTGTGGTGCGTCATCTATCCTACCATAGTAGGAGGAGACGGCCAAATGTAGTGTATTCATATTTTATTTCTGGAATAAATGAGTATGTCTTTATTTTGAAAAATAACATATTTTTTTTGTAGATAATAGTAGTTAACATATCTGTTTTATAAGCATTATCTCTTTAATATATCTCCTATATTTTGATACAGGGCACAACTTTGAAATGTGCGTCATCTCTCCTAGCTTTACCCTATGTAAATAAAAAATAAACAACCCGCGAATAAATAAATTTTGTTTCAATGTATAACAAACATATGAGAAACTCCAACATATACATAATGACATATGTATATAATGACAGAAATAAAGGTCATTTTTATCATAAATCCAAACCTATTTATTACCAGAAGTTGATAAAAGTAATAAGTTATACAAATTTAAGTTAATTTGTGAAATGAGCTCCAGGTGTAAAGAAATATGTTTAGAAGAAAAGGTAGAAATCATTATTAGATTCCATAAATAATGGCTTGATAACGCTTGAAGTTGGCAAAAGTGTAAAAAGAAGTGATGCCAGTGTACACGGATAGTTATAAGAAATTATAATTGAACAAAAACTTTAGGTAATAAACCGAGTAGTGGTAGATTTCCTAAATTATCGGCCCGCTACATTAGTAATTTAGTAAACAAAAAATGGTGTGATTCCAAAAATAATTCTAACAGATTTGGCAAAAGAAGTTGCCTCAACAATCGGAATTAGTGTCCAACCAGTTACAGTGTAGAGAGCCTTCAGAGCACATGAATTCTTCAATAGAACTGTTCCCGGAATACTGATTAACTAATTCCCGGAAAACTGAAGATATTTTTCATTTTTTTTGGCCGAATGCTCCATACTGTCTGATCTCCGACTTCGGTATCTTGGACAGCGAGTTATATCTGGTGCTCTCCTCATCACCTTACTTAATAGTTCCGGCTCTGATTGTCTTTCTCTCTTGTCATGTTGGCGCGCCATGCCTGGACTTATCGGTAGGAATCAGTCCTTCAATTTAATTTTTAATTTTTCTCTGTTCTTGTGAATGTAATTATTCATTCTCTTCTCTCATTTTCTTTCGATGTAAATAAACACAGTTATTATTGTCTTATCATTTACTTCTTTGCCATTACTTATTTGTTTGCTTCTTTTTCTGTAGTTCTTGTTTTAAAATTACGTTTTTAATTATATTACGTTTAAATTACATTTTACGATTAGTTAAATATCTATGGAATATATAGATAAATAGATGGATAGACAGATAAATAGATAGATAGATAGATAGAGATAGATAGATAGATAGATAGATAGATATAGATAGATAGATAGATAGATAGATAGATGAGATAGATAGATAGATAGATAGATAGATAGATAGATAAATAGATAGATAGATAGATAGATAGATAGATAGATAGATAGATAGATAGATAGATAGATAGATTAGATAGATAGATATAGATAGATAGATAGATAGATAGATAGATAGAGATAGATAGATAGATAGATAGATAGATAGATAGATAGATAGATAGATAGATAGATAGAGAGATAGTAGATAGATAGATAAATAGATAGATAGATAGATAGATAGATCGATCGATAGATAGATAGATCGACGATAGATAGATGGATAGATAGATAGATACATAGATAGATGGATAGATAGATAGATCGATAAATAGTAGATAGATAGATAGCTAGTAGTAGATAGATAGATAGCTAGAATATAATAGATATGATAGATAGATAGATAGTAGATAGATAGATAGATGATAGATAGATAGATAGATAGATAGTAGATAGAATAGATAGTAGATAGCTAGAAGATAGATAGATAGGATAGATAAGATAGATGAGATAGATAGATAGATGATAGATAGATAGATAGATAGTAGAAGATAGCTGATAGATAGAAGATAGATAGATAGATAGATAGAAGATAGAAGAGATAGATAGATAGATAGATGATAGATAGATAGATAAAGATAGATAGATAGATAGATAGATAGATAGATAGATAGATATATAGATAGATAGATAGATAGATAGATTAGATAGATAGTAGATAGATGATAGATAGATAGATAGATAGATAGATAGATAGATAAATATCTAAATACTAAATACGGTGTTTCAACCGTAAGATTGAATTTTCGTACAACACTCACTTCGGTTGGTTGTAATGTTCAAGAAAATTACTAAATACGGTGTTTCAATTGTAAGAGTGAGTTTTCGTACAACAATTATGAATAAATTATACTATTTTTGTATTAATATGTTATTAATTTATTGTTTTGGTATCATTTTGTTTTTTCTATCTCTCTCGAATTTACTTTCTGTAAGTTTTCTTTAAAATAATTAAGCTTGAATTTTGAGATACTTAAATCTTATTAATAAATGAATATAATAGTTTTATTGTCAATTCTTTCATCCTTGACTTTGGCTTCGACCCCGGCTGACGGATTATACCAAGCCGTAAAGTGTTATTATTCTTTTATATTATGTATATATATATAATAATATATATATATTATTTAACAAAGTATCTTATGTTTTGTTGTCTATTCTCTTTGATATTTTTTTTTTTTTTTTTGTAAAATTATTATTATTATCAATAGAAATGTTAGTAGAAAACCTCTCATATCTTCAAAAAATGAAGAAAAAGAAAAAAGCGCCTTGCATTCGCCGATTGACATAAAGGCGATAAAATGTATTTGGTGTGATGTGTTGTTGTAGTTTGTAGTGGTAGCTTGTAGTGGCTTGAGCGGTTTTGTAAAAAGGCTTGTAAGTATATACGTATGTTTAAGAGAGAAGTATTAGTAATAATCAAGTGAGCACCACTGTTTTTAAAATAAATATATTATTCTCTAAGCAAATTTTAGTACTATTCAATATCTTAATAAATCAGATTTTATCTGGAATAAAGGCAAATCACTATCACTGGCACTGAGTTATAGAGAGCGATTCCTGAACCAAGTGTTCTGAAAGCAGCATACAGACTGTCCGAAAGAATGCCTTCTCTTACAAAACAGTTGGCCAAACTGCATTGCATTAATTTAACGGATTCTTGTGCCTTTGTCTCTTTAAAGCAATGACCTTAAATTATAGTACCTGGCTCTTTTCACTGCACTAAGATACATTTAAAATATTAACAAAATTCTATTTTTCAATCTATAAAATATTCTAAACTATTATTTTGTTTCATTTCTTTCTTCCCCTACAGCTAGGACTGTAATTTTTTGGACCCGAGTACTTTTTACTGATGAATCAAAATGATTGTTCGGAAATGATAAAAATAACAATCTATGGAGAGATAAATGTATGAAAGTTTAAGAAAACAAATACTATTCTAACAGTTAGGCATGGCGGGGTGGGAATGTCTTTGTTTGGTGCAGCATATCAGTTTCTGGAGTGGGGATTTATTCTCTATGGAAATAAATATGGATAGATTTTTATATTTGGACATTGTAAGGAATAATTAAAAAAAAAGAAAATGTGTTGAAAAATGTGGCAAAGGAAACGATTGGATTTTCCAGCAAGCTAATGACCCTAAAAACATATGGTCCATTTAGAGAATGAATGGCTGCTTTATACAATGCGCTCCGACAACTACATACTCCGGATCTAAATCCAATTGAACATTTATTGGGTGAAATTAAGCGTGAAATTTTGAAAACACTCCAACTCGGAATAAAAAAGATTTGAAGAATGTTATTTTGACAGAATGGCATAAAACTACTCTTATAAACGACTAAAAAAAACTGGTCTGCAGTCCATACCCCGAATGACTCTTAGCAGTAATTCCCCGGCTAAATGTGGAGCCATAAAATTTTCAACACATTAAAAATAGCGAGATTTTTTTACATTATTTCAAAGTATATTTTGACTTATGTTCCTCTATATTTGTTATGTTTTCAAATAAAATCAATTTAACTCGTTATTATTGTAATAGCAAGAGAGAGCAGACAGACGAGAGAATTAAGAGAGAGAAGGACCCTCTCTGGTACTCTCTGACATAAGCAGCTAGAGTCGGAGAACCTGTATATAAGCCAGTGAGAATCTACCTAACGTCATCTATCTAGATATCTATCTATCAGATTCCCATACATCGCATCGTGTCATATCTCTACTCTTACCTTTTATTCTATAAAATCATTACAAGTCCAGTGCAGTTTGTGTAAACTTATAGTATTTATAAAAGTGTCTTCATATGTCGTCTAATTAATCAAACCTAATTTCTCTCCTCATCAACTCCATTACATTGGTGACAGCGGTGGGATGATGTAATAGCAAGAGAGAATTACATCAGCAAGAGAGAGTAGGCAGACGAGAGAATTAAGAGAGAGAAGGACCCTCTCTGGTACTCTCTGGCTTAAGCAGGCTAGAGTGGGAGAACCTGTATATAAGACAGTGAGAGATCTATTAACAATCAATCTATCAGATTCAACCATATACATCCATCGTGTCATATCTCTACTCTTACCTCTTTATTCTATAAAATCATTACAAGTCCAGTGCAGTTTGTGTAAACTTATAGTATATTATAAAGTGTCTTCATATCTCGTCTAATTAATCAACCTAATTTCTCTCCTCATCAACTCCATTACATTGGTGACAGCGGTGGGATATGTAATAGCAAGGAGAATTACACAGGCAAGAGAGAATTACATCTAGCAGCAGAGAGAGTAGACAGACGAGAGAATTAAGAGAGAGAAGGGCCCTCTCTGGTACTCTCTGACTTAAGCAGGCCAGAGTGGGAGAACCTGTATATAAGACAGTGAGAATCTACCTAACGACATCTATCTAGATATCTATCTATCAGATTCAACCATACATCGCATCGTGTCATATCTCTACTCTTACCTTTTATTCTATAAAATCATTACAAGTCCAGTGCAGTTTGTGTAAACTTATAGTATATTATAAAAGTGTCTTCATATCTCGTCTAATTAATCAAACCTAATTTCTCTCCTCATCAACTCCATTACATTGGTGACAGCGGTGGGATGATGTAATAGCAAGAGAGAATTACATCAGCAAGAGAGAGTAGGCAGACGAGAGAATTAAGAGAGAAAAGGACCCTCTCTGGTACTCTCTGACTTAAGCAGGCCAGAGTGGGAGAACCTGTATATAAGACAGTGAGAATCTACCTAACGACATCTATCTAGATATCTATCTATCAGATTCAACCATACATCACATCGTGTCATATCTCGACTCTTACCTTTTATTCTATAAAATCATTACAAGTCCAGTGCAGTTTGTGTAAACTTATAGTATATTATAAAAGTGTCTTCATATCTCGTCTAATTAATCAAACCTATTTTCTCTCCTCATCAACTCCATTAATATTATTATTATTTATTTTTTTCCTTAAAAATATTTATTATTTTATATTTACATATTTGTTATATAATATTTTTAATATTGCCTCAATTTTTACAACACATATTCAGTTTATTTTTAGGAATATGTATACTTTTTTGAGGTGTATGGAGACTTTTGATTCTGACATTATGTATATTACTTTTTCTTAATGTATAAGAGGAAATATTGCAATATAACAAATTTTCAATATCGAGTTTAAATAATCTTTAAATTGAATATTCTAAGAAAATCAGTCCGACATTTTTCTTCTTTTTTTATTTATTTATTTATTTTTTTTTTTTTTAAACTAATGACCAAGTTATTTTTATAATGAAAATGAATAAAGCTTTAAACATTTCTAGAGGGAAATCTTTTTAATAAGTGACAAATAATAATCTGGAATGAAAACTTTACTCGTTATATTTTTTTATTGAAAATTCTAAAGAAGCAATTGACAAACTTTATTCTTTTTTGCAGTTTTAATGCGACAATATTTATTTAGAATGATTTTTATCGATTATATTTTATAAAAAATTAAATTGAAAACAAAAAAAACAAGTTCACTCAATTCTTTAAAACGTTAAATCAAATAAGAGAAATGATTTAAAACTAACGAAAAATAATCATATCTTGATTTTTTTTTATTTTCTTCCCAATGTTTTGGAAAAGGAAGTATTGCCGATTGTCTTCACAATTTTCGTAATTGTTTCCACCGGAAATATATATTTTTTAAATCTCCTGAGTACGAAAAAAATGTTTCCTACGAATGTTCTGTGTTTAGAGTGAGTGAATAAAATATCTCAAAAACAAGAAATCAAAGGAAGCAAAAAAACGATATTCTTTTTAGTTATTATAACTGCAATTGGTAATTAATATTTAGTACAGAATCTAATGACCGGTAGTGAAACTTACCTGACTTTTTTATTTTACTTTCTCTTACTCCTAGTGAGAGAGGAACTATTGTAATCTGTGTCAAATTTTCGATTTCGACTTTCCACCGGAAATATCCGTTTTGAGGTCCCCTGAGCCCTGGTCTGTGTGTATGTGTCTGTGTGTGTGAACAGCATTGTTCAAAATCGAAAAATCGCAGAAAGTTCAAACTTTATATTCTGTTTAGGTATGTAGTGGAAGAAAGCAATGAAAATAAATAGTTTTGTAAAATATATTAAATAGTAAATTTACCTTCAAAAAGAGTGTATTTTAGTGTCAGGTACAATTGGGGGTCATGGCAAATTGAAAAACAAAGGTACAAAATCCCGTTAGGGTAAATCTTTTGTACAAGAAAATTCCCCCGCTAGAGAGATAGCAATTCTAAAGAATAGTATCACTTCTGCTTTCAAACAAGACAGGGGTATTCTGCTTCCAAAGCCAGAACACTACATCAGGAATCGCTCAGTGCCAATGATAGATATTTGCCTTTATTCTAGATATACTTCTGATTTATAATTGTGATACTGTAGTGTACTTAACTTGCTTAAAGAATAATATATGTATTTATAAAACAGTGTGATTTCTTGATTATTACTAATACTTCATTCTCTTTTAAACTTACATACTTACAAGCTCCTTTTCACTAAAACCAGCTACAGAATCATCACATCACCAATCACATTAATCATCACATCACCATAACATTACAGGTATCATCATGGGATCCTGTCGAAATTTTTGAAATTTTTGTTCAAAATTGGTGGGAGATTGTAGGAGAAGGCTTAATACCTTAGCGCGGAGGGGCAAAGTGCAGCTCTACTGGGTACCCGGACATGCGGGAATAGAGGCCAATGAACGGCTAAGGAGAGATCCTTCTTACCTTTTTGTATTTCAGAGCCAGTCCTTGCCGTCACTAAAAGGTTCTGTGATAGTCAAATTAGACTTTGGGGAAAACAGAGTTTTGGAGAGATGCTGGGAGGACACGCACGGTACCTCCAGGGTAAAAGATTTATGAAAGGGACTAAGCAGGGGGTTTAAAGAGACTTCCTCCTGTCCTTAGTAGAATAGACTTGGTGGGTGTAGTGACTGGACATACATGAGTGTCAAGTCATTTGCATCATATAGGGAGGACGTTTGTCCCATATATCAGAACTGTGATGATGGAATTAGGGAAACAGTGCATCACTATTTATGTCAGTGTACCCGTTTCGCTGGTACTAGGTTTCGCATATTTGGGAGGGCATCACTCTCGCAGGACTGCCTGGAAGGGTTGGAGCTGAAAGATATTTTAGGATACTGTAGACAAACCGGTAGACTACCGGAGAAGATTAATTAGGGGGAGAATTGGAGGGATAAAAGCTAAATCCAGTTATATAATAATAATCGGATCCCATTACCTGTACGACGTTTCCTGTCAAAATCCCTCAACCGGAAGTACCAGTTTAACAAAAAAATCGTAGAATGTTCAAACATGTACGCTACCTGTCAAAATTCCTCAACCGGAAGTAGCAGTTTACTGAATTTTTTTTTTTTTTTTTTTTTTTTTACTTTTTTGCAGTTTTCTCAAAAATGGCTCCAACGATTTTCTTCAAACTTGTCGTATTAACTACACATACAATAGTCTACAATTCTGATTTGAAACTTTTCTTCGGGAAAATACATTTATGTGCAATTGGGGGGGGGGGAGGTGGGATTTGTTTTTCCTGTAAAGTACTATTTCATTTCATTATAATATAATTCTATCATCTAAATAATATTATTTATAATTAAATATTTTGTTGAAATTCTGAGTTTGAATAATATCGGATGACCGGATGTACGTTTTTACTGAAAAGTATTTTTCTCTAAAAATTCGTTTTTCTATATTTTCTAAAACGGCTGCAACGATTTTCTTTAAACTAGGAATTTCAACTACACTTACAAACAGCTACAACTTTTAATTGAAACATTTGTCCGGGTAAACTCATTTAAGGGGCCTTTTGAGGTAAGGGTAGGGTTTTGTTTGCCTTTAAAGTTCTATCTTAGTTGATTATACAATTCTATCATCTAGATAAAATTAATTAGAAATAAATTGATGGCCAAAATTCTGAGTTTCAAGAAAATTAGTAAACCGGAAGTGCGCTTTTACTGAATAGTTTTTTTTTCAGTTTTCGCGATTTTCTCCATAAAAACACCGCCGAATTTAATTAAATTTTATATTTCTAATTTGTCAATTACAATTTTGAAAACTGTAGTAAGATTAAGTTGTGTGACTGTTTCACAACAGATTATTTTTATTTTATTTTTTGTGATTTTCACAAAAAATTAAACGATTAACAATTTTTCTATTTTTGAAAATATTTTTGCAGAAAAACTGAACTTTTTAGAAGGGAGTTCCTGGAAAAACGGTAACAATGAGGTTTCCTCTAAAGTACGACTTCAGTATAATACGATATGATTCTAGCACCAATATAATGTTACATTAGAAAGCATTGTTAGAATTTCAAATTTGAAAGAAAATCGGTTTAACCGGATGTGCGACTATACAGAATAGGCTTCTGAATCATTTGGAATTTTCAAAATGGCTGCAATGATTTTCTATTGAAACTTAAAATTCTAATAGAACAGATATCGATCTATCAGTTTTTCTGAAATAATAATAATTATTATTATTATTAATGTTTTTATTGATTAATATTTTTGTAGAAAATAGGAAGAACAAGCAATATACGTAACTTAATAAACTAAAGTCTACATCTTGGTCGATTGGCCGTCAGAGGAGTCGTTAATACAAGTTAAAGTAAATAAAAATTATTTATATAAATAAAATAAATAAAGTAAATATTTAAATAAAGTAAATTAAACTAGATATTTCATTATACTCAATGGCAACTGAATAATAGCTGAGCGGAACTGGAAAATACAAACTAAAATTAATAAAAAAATAAAACAAAATAAAATAATAATATAAATAATTAAATACAATGTTCAGAGAGAATAATACAAAAGCTCAGCAGATAACCGTAAATTACAGAAAAATGTTAACAAAATATATTCCAGTCTCGGGGGATAAATTAAAATCAAAATAAACTTACATTAAGCCGTAATTCTTTCGGATTTAGCACAAAAATTTGACAGAGCCTTTACCACTTAAAGAGCGCATCATTTCCGCTCTCCCGTTAACTGTTGATTGTAAGCCAGTTCTCTCTTACACCAGACAACCTTGGACAGATAGCGATAAAACGATACGTTCTATCAACCAACTCCAAATTATATAAGTTACAATAATCCCTGTCCTCATTACAAAAACGTGAGTTACCAATATTTATCGCACCCCCTAGAGCCTTCATGATCCACCTCTGGAGTTCCAGAGATATATTACTAGTGAGGTAATGGCGCTTCCCTAAGTTGAACTCCAACTCTCTGTATATAGGATAACGTTCATTCTCCTCAACACCTGCCCTAAATTTATCTTCAAGCTGGCATCGAACAATCTCTCCAATTCGGCTGAAAACACTACTCCATTCATTCAAATTGTTCAAGTTTAACAGCGCTTGCAACCCACATTAACTCAGTAATTTTTTTTAAATCTGCATACCAACTTACATTTCTAGTGACTACATGTGAGGTGACAATTTGTTGTGGAAGGACGAAATCGAAAAATAATAGTTTAAAGTTTAGAATATTTATAGTATCCAAAATTGTATTTTTGTTAAAATTTTATAATTATTTTAACTGCTGTGAATTTAACTTCAAAAAGAGTGTATTTTAGTGTCAGGTAGTGTAAATTAGGATCATAGCAAATAGAAAAACAAAGGCACAAAATCCCGTTAGAAGAAACCTTTTGTAAAAGAAAATTCCCCCGCTAGAGAGAGAGAGCAATTCCAAAGAATAGAGTCTAACATTAGCTTTCTAAGATTAAAGAGTACAGAGCCTAAACTAAGTCGTAATTCTGCTTCCAAAGCCAGAACAGTACACTTCAGGAATCGCTTAGTGCCAATGATAGATATTTGCCTTTATTCTAGATAAACGTTATTTTATTAAGATACAGTGTGATATTGTAATATACTTAAATTTACTAAGAGGAAATATAATTATTTATAAAACAGTGGTGCTTTCTTAATTATTCTTACATTCTATCTCAAACAAACTTACAAGCCCTTTTCACTAAAACGCTCACGCCACAAGCTACCTACACACATCATCACACCAAAACATTACAGTGTTCTGAAAATTCTCTGACATCAAGTGTTATTTAATTTTGTTCAATATTTCGTCACTGTCTTATAGACTAAAGTGTTTAATTCTATCTGTTGTGGGTGCTAACCAATTTGTACTCTCATCGCCTCTATAATTATGTTTTAGGTAATTGAGTGAATTTTTCCAGTTTTAAAGAATTGTCAATTTTATAATTGTATTAACTGCCGTAATAGAAAGTCAGGGAGGGGTATAGCTAAGTGGTTAGCGTATTGGACTCCCACGCGGAGGACCCGGGTTCAAATCCAGCTTTGTTGCCCTTAGATTTTTTTTCTTTCTAGGAGCCTCTACTGCTCACTGTCCGGTGCTCAAATTAAAAAAAAAGAAAATAGAAAGTCGTGTGAGTGTTTCTCAAACCAGATTATTATTTTTACTATTATTATTAAATTTAAAAAAAATAAATAAAAATAAAAAAGGAAAGTCATTAAGGATATTTTAAAAACAGAAAAAGAACCAATAGCCAATGGAATGGATCCTATAAAGAACTCACTAAGAGCTTAGGGTATAAAGGAAAGTCGTTTAGGAAAATTAGGCTGTTGGGAATTCGGTAGCCGAGCAATCATAAACTTTCAATGAAAACTGGAAAGAAAAAGTAATAAAACTGATTTTCTATTTTCCGTTATTTATTTTTGTTTATTAATAAATATTTGAGTTTATATTTAACATTTTTTATATTTACTTTTTTATAATATTTCTTGAAAGCTAAAAAAATAATAATTTTTTAATTTTTACAAAATGACTTTAATTTTTAAAAGGAATAATATGCGCCTGAAGCAAGAATTGTTTATAAAACCTCTCGAGAATGAAATAAAAAAATAACATGACTTTCTCTGACTCTAATTAATACAATTTAATTAAGAAATCTTCTTTAAAAATTACAACGTCACAATGTTTAGTTGGGCTGAGCATAAAAATGGTAGTGGGGATATTTCTTGTATATACTTGAACAGCCCTATGTGGAACGATCTAACAAAATCAACTAAGTGTGTGCAAAATTAAATTTAAACTATCTGACCGACGTCTCTCTTTCTCTCTCTATTGAATGATTCCAATGACTTCCGTATTTCTGCTAAATCTGTAACCTTCATATTTTTGAATGTGAAGAGAAATATTGTTTGGATTATGGTAAGAAAACCGAAGAAACACAAAAATGAATCAATCTAGTTACTCGCTGCTTAGGCCAGGACTAGGATGTAGCATTCTATGGGCTGTCCATTAAATGGGCCACTTTTGAAATAACTTCTAAACGAAGCAAGATATAAAAGTGAATATAACGTTTGTTGAAGTATTTTCTCTCTAGTTTATGACGGTGTTAATGTTTTTTTTATTTTATTGCCGCCATACGTCTTCAACCGGTGGTTGAATGAGGCGATTTCCTTTTGACCTCCACTTTTTACTACTGTATTGAAAACTATTAAAAAAGTGAAGAACAATGTTGTTAATTTCACTTCAATATTTGAAACCATTGCCGAGATATTTAACCATAGAGAGAGTGACAGACTGACTGGCAGAGTGAAAGTGCACGTTGTATATTGTCGGTTTGACGGTAATTCAAATAATGATCATTCTTTAGAATTACAGTCACTATACAGCGGCAGAACTAAACCTCTCTCTGGAACATTTACTTTCAGTTCCTCCTAAATGTGCTCCACAATTTGCCCCTTCTACAAGCCCAAGGGAGAATTGCAGTGAACTTGGAGTGGGGGGAGTGATTTCAGCCCATTACACTATCTGAATTAGTAACTTCTAGAAATTGCGAAATTTGCAATAATTGGAAGTTGACGTTGAACATGCGATCATGTCATACAAAAAGTATATTTACAAAATATCGATACAATAATTTACAAAATTGACCGACCACACTTACTGACACACTTACTGGAAAGTAATATTAACGATATTAAGCTTTCATACAAATTTGTGTTAGATAGGTCTAGTAGCTAGCGCACTCGCCTTTCGTGTAAAGATTCAATTTCCGTCGTTTTTTTTCCCTAATTTTCTGTTTCATAAACTAAAATTAAAAGCGGATTTTCTTATTAATTTCGAATAAATAAGAGAGTTCAAATGCTGTTAAAACTTAAAAGCTACTTTTAAAACCATAAGGGACTTAAAAATCAGGTAAAACATCATTAAAACAAAACAATTTTCCAGTTTATTTACAAAAATCGATAAATATTTCCATGTTTATTCAAAATGATCTCCTCGGCTTAAACCGCACAAGCGCAGTCGCTGCCCAACATATGTAGTTGCTAATCGTAACATGTCAGCCGGAATTGCTAAGCAGGTTTGGATTAAGTCTTCTCTAAGTGCTTCTGGAGTTGTTGGTTCTTTGGCACAATTTTTTTCTTTGTTGTATCACCAAAGAAAGAAAGAAGATATTGCAAAGAACACTTTTACAGCAGTCTGCGAGTATTTCACAAACAGCAGCATCCTATCTTACTTCCTTCTCATCACTCAGCCAGTCTGTCTCTTTATATTATATCTCTGGCTACCTAACTTCTATATATACTTGCCAAGACCTTGCAGTTTGTGTTTTCTATCATTATACAGTGTTCAGCTTATATTCTAGTCTATTTCTCTAAAACCCATTTACTCTAATTCTCTCTCCATCTCACATCCATTGTAGTTATCTTTTATAGATATCGCCCAATTTTCTTTGATGCCATGCATAGAAAAAAAACGTGTGTACATAAATACAACAAATGCTATTGTAGCTTCTAACATTCAATAAAATCCAGTAAGGTCACTCCTGATGTTGAACATTAGTTTCATTGCCAAGGTTACTGCCAAATGGGCGAAATCTCTTTTAACCTTCTAATGGTTTTCTACGATACAAATGGAGTACTTAAAGCTGAGATAAAAGTATTGCTGTCTAGTATTAGTATTGCTAGTCAAATAGTAGTACTTCAGGTGTTTGGTTTTAATTGAGTCTGTTCACGAAAGTTTTGTTAAAATCAATTTACAATGTAAAACAGTTTAACTTCTTACATTTTTGAACCAGAAATATATTTTATGTAGTCCGCTAAGTATGAAAAATTATATTAACAATATCGGGAATTGTATGAACATTTTTCAAAAACGAAAAAAAAATCCAAAACTCAATTTTGATATTCCGTTTGGATTACTCCATCAGAAACAACGCAAAGATTTCGGTCAAAAGCCACAAGCGGGAAATGCGATTTTACAAAATGGTTCTTTAACATTAGCTCAAATTTTAGGGCTAAAAGTGCAATCTTATGGGTTACATGTTATTGCAATTTGATCTCCTAGTTGGAGCTGATGACATTTGGAATGCCCAGGATCCTCAACTATTGTCCCGTTCTCTCCCAAGTCTGTTGGAGTCATTCAAAAACAACTTGATATCTAAAAATGTTTCTAGGGCAATCTCATCATCATATAACCGTGTATTTAGAAATATAAGTTCGTTGGGACTTGGAAGAATCTTATCTTTCACTACAGTGCCATATTAATAAGATAAGGATCTGTGCCCAATTAAGATTGTCTAGTGACAAGTTTAGTAGCATTTATTTTAATAATATAACATACAGATTTGAGCCACATACAAAATTGATTAGCTATTTTCTTTATTTTAAAATGGATACAATGATCTTATTACAGCTAAAATTTTTTGATTCTTTTTGTTTTATTTTAATTAGCCATAAGCAGAATGTACTTTATTTTACCTTTTCTGGTACTGGATTATTTTATAATTTTGTGTAAATGACTCAAGCCTTTCTGTAAGATATTTATCTTAAAGCAATAAAGAATTTGATTGATTGATTGAATTTGATCTCCAAGTTTACAATGCAATCACTTTCAAGTACTACTACCTACTATGATGCATGGTAACCAGCAAATACCCTTACCACTGTCATATTAATGTTAAGCCAACTGCACTTTGAACAAAAAATGACGAGTTTAAGAAAATTAATTCAAATTTTACAGAAAATTACAGGTTTTACTAAATAATTAGCCATGATTTACACAGTTGTACTCCTATACTGGCTTTTTAACAATAATAATCATATAATTCAAAATTGAATTACGTCAAATTTCAAAATTTAAAACCCAGCACATGGTATCTTAACCTCTCTACAAACTGCCAGCTTAATCACATAACTCGCGAATTTATAATAAAAGAGTTTATCATTAGTCTCGTTCAGTCTCAAATAAAAACTTGGAGATATACTCGAGACAAAAATTTTTTTTGACGATTTAATAAAAAAAAGTAATAATTTTTTAACAAACTAACATAACAAGAGAAGTGAGGTGGAAAAAATACGTTTTCTTTTAAAATCTCAGTTGTTCTGATGTATTATGTAATAGATGATATCAACGCTTGAAAATGGCTTAACTAGACGCCGAAACGTCGAGATTGATTATAAGATAAAATAAAAAAATTAAAAAAAGAAGGCTAAAAAATTGGTATTACTATAAAGAAGAAAAGCTATATATTACAAAAAATGATTTTTAAAAAGCTCTTGAGTTTCCGGATTCCGAACCACATCAGTGATTTGCTGGAATACCGATTGTTTTGCCCATATTGCAATGACCCTCTTCTCAGGGTCGTTACATATTGAAAGCTGATGGAGCAATGAATCTTGGTAGAGAAGGTGAGCCACGCTACACAATAATACTCGTATTACAGTGTGTGGTCTATGCAGGTTTGTCATTTTGTACTTAATATATATATATATACTGTGTTCAGTAGGTCTAAAGTTATTTAAACCAAGTATTATTGACTGCAAAATGACAAACATCGCAATGACTTTACACTGTAATATTATTGAGCAAGAGAATGTATGGTAACGTAAAAAGTGAGTGACAGCCTGACTGGCAGAGTGAAAGTACACGTTGTATATTGTCGGTTTGACGGTAATTCAAATAATGATCCTTCTTTAGAATTACAGTCTCTATACAGCGGCAGAACTAAACCTCTCTCTGGAACTTCTACTTCCAGTTCCTCATAGATGTGCTCCACACTTTGCCCCTTCTACAAGCCAAAGGGAGAACTGCAGTGAACTTGGAGAGGGGGGAAAGTTATTTCAGCCCATTACACTATCCGAATTAGCAACTTCTAGAAATTGTGAAATTTGCAATAATTGGAAGTTGACGTTGAACATGCGATCATGTCATACAAAGAGTATATTTACAAAATATCAATACAATATTTTACCACACTTACTGACATTCTGGAAAGTAATATTAACGATATTAAACTGTCATACAAATTTGTATTAAATAGTTTCTTACAATTATAATAAATATAATGATAGAATTGCTATTAATTGATATTTATTGTTTTAGAAATATTTTAACGGAGTATTGTCCTCACGTGTTGGTCTAGTGGCTAGCGTACTCGCCTTTCGTGTCAGAATTCAGGGTTCGATTCCCATGAGGGCAAAGTTGGTGTAGACCCAGCATCGTGATAAATAATGGTAAGCTACAGTTAGTAGCGCCCTAGCTAACGAATGCCGGAACCAAACGGCGTAGGAACTGCGGCGTGCTTATCAAACGCCCTCCTATTCAAATCGCCGTGTGGCAAGTCTTGGCCCTTCATGGGCTGTTGCGCCATAGGGTTTTTTTTTTTTTTTTTTAAAGGACTATTAATTAATTATTAACTATTATTTTTGTTATTGTTAGAGATTTATTTAACTATTTATTTAGAGTATATTTAATTTTTATTGAAACTAATGACTAATGAAGATTCTAATAACACATACTAGCCAAAAAGAAATAAATTACAACCTGTCACGTATACAATGTTAGATCAATGTACGTGTGTATAATAAGCATACGAATGTTTGGGGATAATACCAATAAATAATTATCTCAATTAAATAATTAATAAACTGCAAAAATCCAATCAGCAAAGTGATACCTCTGTATGAGAAATTTTGACAGATAATTTGCTATAGGGTTCGCATGGGTTATATCAAAAGGGAATGTCAGATTTAAACTTCCTTTCTTTTTTTTGCGCTTTCTCGTTTTTGGAGCAGTGGTGTTCACACACAGACCGTTTTCTAAATTTTTTTTTTTCGGACACAGAGGACATGCACGAAACATGTATTTCCGGTGAAAAATCAAATACGGAAATTTGGCATGATCAAATAAAAAGTATTAATAATAATAATAATGTATATTTGAAATAAAAAAAATCGTTTTACAATAATACAATAGTACAAAAAAAACAAAATATACTTAGACATGGAATTTGTATTCCGTCTGTCAAGTCTGCTTATCAAGTGTTACTATATAATAATCAAATATTAAATGATTACACAAATAAGGAGAAACAAAGAACAGGTATAAGGGTTTAAAAGAAAATACAATAACTCTTGGAAATAAGAATAAGTAAACAAAGCCTTCTAATTAGTAATAAAGTTGAGACAATACAAAATGGAAAAAGACACTTCAACATACCGTGGGCAAATAATAAACATATTTCAAATCAAAAATAGTCAATTGTTTTAAATGTATTTAAAAGTTAAATTCAGAAATTAATTCACCCCTGTACTGCACTGAATGTTTTACATATTTTACCAGCTTTGGCCAATCTGCACCATTCAAAATATCTATTATTTCATGTTTTGCCAGGATTGTTTTACCAAAAATTCCAAATCTAAATTCCGCTAATACCGGACACCTAGCCAAAAAATGTAAAGTGTCCTCTTTTTCGCCTAAATTACACAGTGAGCATAGCTCCCTCCCATTAACTCGCCACTTTTTATAATTCAAATTAAGCAGCTCACATCGTGTTTTGCAAATCCAGCGCACTGCATACAGATCCTTTATCTCTCTTAAATAATCTTTACCATTTTCTGAGCTACATATTTCCGCATACAGGGGACTGTATATTGATTGCCGGCAACTTTGCAGATTGTACTCTTTTTCCCTTTCTTCTATCGTAAGTCTCAAACGCACTAACTGTTGCGATAAATTGGCAACATTTTCAAATAGAGACGGGGACTTCATAATAGTGAGCTAGTTCACGCAGTTTGCTATACCAGAATGTATTTTTCTTAATTACCTCTTTCGCTAAAATGAATGGGAGACGGTGAGGCGACATTTCTAAAACTTTTAAAATATAATCAAAATGCAATTTTAGAGTAAAAGAATAAATAGGTTTTATACCAATCTCATTTGCTAGAATGTGATTGGGGGTGTAGCGGGGCAGAAAAAATATTTTTTTAAAACAATATCTAGAAAATTTTTCTAATACATCGTATTTTTCGAAGCCCCAAACTTGAGCTGCATAAGTTATGATAGCTCGAGAAACTGAGTGAAATATTTCATACTTCATTTCAAGAGGGATATTTCTTTTGGATATCAGACTATGCCAGGAAAAATTTATACCAAATTTTGCTTGAGTAGTTTTCTCTAGCAGGTGTTGTTTCAATGATAATTTTGGAGTCATGGTAACTCCAAGGTATTTATATTCATTTACGACTTCAATCGGAACTCTATTTAGATACCACTTTTCATTTTGCGCTGGTCTTCCACCATTACGGAAAACTATGATTTTCGACTTCCCTAGGTTGACATTGAGGTTCCATTGTTGACAATAGGCCTGCAGATTATTTATCATCAATTGTAATTTATGTGGGTTATCAGCAATAATTACCACATCGTCGGCATATAAAAAGTATTAAAACAGAATTATTATTTACTAACATAATGATATAATAATCATTTATAAGAAGGTCCGAAATGTATACGTACATGTACCTATACGATTTCAGTCCTCAAGCGGCAAAGTTTAACCGCTGTATATTTGGGACTGATTTGATTGCATGACTTCATAGTTTAGTGTAAGTTTACTTAAGGAAGGAAGGTAAGTGCTACATAAAGTTCACACAATTCGTACGATTATAAGATAATAGTTTGTGGGAAGTTATAAACTTGTAGATTAATTTCAAGCGAGGACTCTTAATACTATTAGAATAATGTTGAATTCCAAATTTATCTATGGTACTTTTAGGGGGTGTTTGCTATTACCAATTCTAAATATATAAGTTTAATATATAGTTTTAGTACGGTTTTGTCTCTGTATAGATACTTATACGCTTTAAGCAATGATATTAATATCCTCATTTCATACAAAAAGTTCCTAAGTTCCGAGATAAACTACCGATCCGATTCTAAACAAACTTTCGAAGAAAATTCTGATTTATTGAATTTTCCTTATCGTACTTTCACAAAATACATGTTCAAAACTATAAGTCTTTCAACTAATGTATTAAGGTTACGGCAACTGACTACAAATTTCAAGTTTAAACAAAAATGTATTATATTTACTTTCTCTTATTCTGGTACTCTGTATGAGAAAATGTTGCAATTGTATCTGATTTTTTAAAAAATTGAGTGTTTACCCAAAAAAAAAAATACATTTTTTGAGATCTCCAGAGGATGGGAAAAACGTTTTTAGCGAATGGTCTGTAAAAGTTTTCCAGAAGAAGGCAATAAATTTGCCGAAACGTCTGTGAAAATTTAAAAAGAATATTTTTTTTATGACCGAACCTCAACATTTATTTTACAAGATTGAATACAGCGGTCGTAACGAACACCAAAACATTAATATTCAATATTATTAACGACTTACAGACTAATTTACTACTTATTAGTATAAAACCAATAGTAGCTATAGAACAAATATCTAGTTGAAATATTTTTTTTTTTTTTTAATTTAAGGCGCTTTAACATGTATGGTCATTAGCGCTAGGAGCCTTCTCAGTGCACTGCCGGCCTCTGGACAGTGTTCTCTTGCTACAGACAACACTGTCCATCACCGGAGAGGCTCCTAGGTAGAAAAAAATCTAAGCGTAGCACTGGACTCGAACCCGGGACCTCCGCGTGGGAGTCCAACGCGCTACCCACTTAGCTAATCCCACCCCTAAAAATATTATTATATTATTCATTCTATTTTGTAATTTATTTGAATTTATAAAACTATTATATAAGAAATATAATATTTAACTAGAAATTTGTTCTGTAGCTACTACTATTTTTATAAGTTGGTCTATAAGTCGTTAATGAAGATGGCCAGGTCTGGGCCAAAACATAACTAAAGAAAATTAAAGAAACGTAAGAACATCAGATTATTTTCTTTGTTAGCCGTTAGCTGTAAGATGAAAACAATGCCCGACGCCCTGGCCAAGATAGGTGCTATGACCCCACTTCTGGGGCCGGAACCCTTTTGTGGGATTAGCGACCAGTTTCTGTCAGAGGAACTTAGGAAGGAGGAGGAGACGAAAAGATCTCAACTCTGGTTCTCCCTCCCCGGGTTGCGGCAGGCCAAGATCTGCTTGGGAAATTATAACCAACCTAGGTCGGAGGCCTGCATTGGATTGAGTAAGAACAAGCTCCGCGTACTTACGGGTTTCCTCACGGGGCATTGCCGACTTAGAGGACACCTGGTGAAGCTGGGCTTGGAAAGTGACAGCTCATGCAGATTCTGTGGGGAGTTGGAGGAAACTCCAATACATCTCCTAACAGACTGCGAGGCTGCCACTCAGAGAAGGTTCAGGAACCTGGGCAGCTACCAGGTGGAGGAGGGGACATACCCTCTCTAGAGCCCGTCAGGGTATTAGGATTCCTCAGAGATCTTAACCTGATGGAGGTATTGTAGAACGGATGTTCAACTGGCATCCGTTCGGGTGCTATGGGCAGGCCTGTGGCACCCAGGGGGCATAGCACAATAGACCTGATCAAGTCGCAGTGCGTTTCCCCCCCCCTCCCGATAAAAAAAAAAAAGTGAAAACAAGAATTTGTTGGCTTATCGACCAATTCAAGGTAAAAAACAAAAAACCAAAAAAGTAATTTTGTAATTGTGTTTTTTAATAATTAACAAGTTCTACGTTTCGACAAACTTTGCCTTCTTAAGGAACAATACAAAAAAAAGAGAGAAAAATTATAACACTAAACACAAACAAAAAACAAAATATATAGGTGTGATTATTGTGGGACTGCTAAGTCTGTAAGTCTGTGTTTACAGACTTTAGCAGTCCCATAGTAATCACACCTATATATTTTGTTTTTTGTTTGTGTTTAGTGTTATAATATTTCTCTTTATTTTTGTATTGTTCCTTAAGAAGGCAAACAAAGTAAGAACGTAATAAATAAAAAAATAAAAAAAAAAGGCCAGGTTGATGTTTTACAATTCCACCCTAGAGAGAGAGAGAGAAACATTTTAATGCAAATATTTGCAAAACAAAGGGTGCTGCCCAAATAGATCGGGTTGCTAGACACACAGCGTACCAATCAGTCAATCAAGATATATAGATAAAGTGGGAAAAAAAAGAAGTCAACACCAATGCTACACTCTTGAGAGATCCTCAATTCGTCAGGCAAAAAAAAGAAAATCGTTCCTAACACTAATACGATATGTCAACAAAATAAAATAAAATAAAATAAACCAAACCAGCAACAGAAACATCCAAATCAGAATAATAACATATCATACCAACAAATAAGCGGGCAGAACAATCAAACTCATGTCCCGTAGATGTGGTGGTGGATAATGCCAATCGAGTCCACAATGATAGACTCCGCCAAGTCCTCCAACTCCCTCAGATCAATCCCTAGCTCCTGAAGGAAGCTGAAAGTCAGCTTAGGGATGACACCTCGGGCACCGAACCAGAGACCCCGTACCCGAAACTCTCGGTCACCGAAGTCATGGAACCTCTCTTTCAAGAAGGGGACACAACTCTCATATATACCTTTTTTTTCCAAGTCCACCTTCTCCGCCTGGTCCGGGTCATTGCTCTCGAATCTCACGGTCGGGTCGAGGACTAGAGCCGATCTGTCGCGGTCATGAAGGGCGACTATATCGGCATACCTCGTCGATCCCGCTGAGTCGATGCAATAAACTTCCTCAAAGCATGTATATCCTTTTACCTTCAGGAGCCGAATTAGCTCGTGCTTGACCTTATGGTGGCGTCGAGTGATAAGGAGGGAGTTAAATAGGCATTTTCCCAGCACATGAGCTGGAGTTTCCGTCTCCCTTGTTGGGACACTTGCGGCAGAGGGTCCCAACTTCTCCCACCATTTGTCCACCGGCATCAGGAACACCACGAAGTGGTGCGTAGTTAGAATTCAATTTTATGGCGTTTATCCACTCCGAACAAACGCTAATTAATAATTAAAACAATTTAATTAAACCTCGAAAATTATTATATTTACAGTAAAATTCGTCCAATTAAAAAGAAATTTAATTTTTTAAAGCACAATGTGGAGATATTGTATTTAAAATTTAAAACTTTGAAAGATATTAAACTTGTCCTTTATGTAATAAAAATGAAGATGAAACTGTAATAACTAAATTTCGATTACGGATATCTCAGTGAAATTTCTTTGGAGAATATTAAATGATTAAAACAACTATTAAATCGTGAAAATGATTTCTCCTAGGATATATTGTATATATTTTTAGTTAGAGCATTATTTTATTGAAAACATTTAGTAAAGGGAATTCAATTTCAGTTAGTGTTTCCTTTTACTGGATATTATTAACGTTAGAAATAATTTGTTTTATACTTGGATTGTTTATTTTCAGTTCTATTTATATGTACAAATCCATGCATACATTCTATTTTGTTATAATTTTATAATTAAATACTAGCATTATTATTATTATTATTATTATTATGTTTACAAAAAGTATAATTGAATATTGTTTTATAACGTTATCTCGATAAACAATCACAGGACCATTGTCTTTTATTTATTTAATTAGATTCATACGGGCAAACGCCCTTTTAACAATATTCGTAATAGTAGATACAAAAGCAAACCAAAACAATAAACATATAAATCATAATATATAATAAAAATACAGAAATATATAATATAAGAAAATAAAATTTAAAATATACATCTAAATATATATCCTCTGTGATGTTTTATGTATTGTGGGGGAGGGGGGGATTAAATTAGATGTATTATGTTAATTAATAATTAATTATTATAATTTATGTTTGGAATCTTTTCAAAAGGGATTTCGTGAGGTCTGTGTTTATCTGAACTGAGGAGGAATACAAAATACCCTAAAAGTATTCAAAGAAATGAAACGAATTTAATAAATACTACTCGTATA
Organism: Triatoma infestans; assembly: GCA_011037195.1. Classification (NCBI taxonomy): domain Eukaryota; kingdom Metazoa; phylum Arthropoda; class Insecta; order Hemiptera; family Reduviidae; genus Triatoma; species Triatoma infestans. Next base: position 85,759 of record JAAEAF010002126.1, on the reverse strand, counting down.
TGTGCATTACTTATACTGATACATCATCTTATAATTTTGATTACAACCTAAAACTAGATTACTTAATGAACAATTTTAGGATTTATGTATTTCGTATCTAAATGAGGCCAGTATTTTATTTTTATATATATATACAAAAAACAATCATACATAACGAATAAAGCTTTGGTTCGACTCGAGTTGCAATAACGCAAAAAAAGGCTGATTAAAAGGACAATTTTGTACAACTCTTATCCTAAAATTTTATTCGAGAAGATATCGTTGAACAAATACTTGACTGCAAAAAATGGTACAAAAATCTACTTTCTAATCATAAGAAGGAATATTTTGACAAAGAACTAACCAAAGTAGGAAAATGAAAAACTCGAAAGAATTTTGGCTTAGCATTAAAGATTTCAGAAAATTAATAATATATTTATATTCGTAACTAATAGTTTAAAATTTAGAAAAGCTGTTTTTTAGTGAAATTTTCCTGGCCTGCCTTACCTAATAATTTTGTTAGGTATTATAAATGATAAACTAAAAAAAAAAAACCATTAAAGAAATTAGTGTACACGCGCAAGCGCGCATATATGTATGGTGTTGTATATATATATACATACATATATACATATACATACATATATACATATATACAAAAATACACATGCATATATACATATGGGTGTGTGTGTGTGTGTGTGTGTGTATTATGTATCGTTTTTTATATATAAAGTATTTTTGTATGTATATATAATAATTATTAATATTGTAATTACTGTTAATTACTTGATATATTAACCCACATTCAACATACTTTAATTTTATTCTGAAGAGACTTTAGTTTTCTTTGCTGCTGAATGTATAGTGATTTTTTTTATTCTTTCCTAGTTTTATCAAGATATTTTCCTATATATTATCTATTTATCTGTTAATTTTATTTTTATTACTCAAATTAATATAACCATATGCCTTGTATTTTGTAATAACTAGTAAGGTCAACCCTTGCTATAGAGATTGTATCTTTATATGCAATAAAGATTTCATTTCATTTCACAAAATACCCAAAAGAACACACATAAAAAGAAATATTCATATATTATTCAAATAATTAATAAAATAGATACAAAACTTATTCGTTTGTAAATTATTATTCTAATATTTTATAATCACATTTTGGAGGAATAGAAACTTACAAATTATTAGTCTTCGACTTGAAGGTCGGGCATTTTGAATATAGGTCCACCACACACTACTACAACTTTTCAGGAAACACTCCGGCACAGCTTCTAAACACAGTCTAAAGTTTTGATTCCCCTAATTATTGTCGCCCTTACTTATATATACCTTTTCCACCCCTAGAAGAGTGGAAGGGATGGAAATCCCCTTCATTGTAATTATAAAGAGTATTCAACTTTCCTAACTGTGCTCTTTTGTGGTTATCTGACCTTCAGAAAAACCCAGCCTCAACTTGGCTTTATAATCTAAATTTTAAAGATATATTTCAAAATTATAAGATTCTTTTATTTATAATAATTCGAACTATTATAATAATTTCTTCCAACAGTGTGCATATTACAATACATAGCTACATACTCATCTACATCTTAATTCTAAACTAAATACTGAAACTACAACTTTAAATTATGAAATACAAAAAATAAAAGCACGCGTAAATATTGAATAATTATTAATAAAAAAGTAAAAAAAAAAACGATATATATTGATAAATTATTACAATATAATGCTGGTGATGAATGCCTTAAGGATTAATCGAAAATATGAATATCATTGATTAAACACTTGATTGGTTAGTTGCATCACATCCTAAGGACAGTTCTGTTTTGAAGATAGGAAGTTTTGGAATATGGAACATTGAATATGTGAAATAATCTGGTGTGGGTAGTGGAAATTTGGCATTGTAACTATTCAAGCAAGTAAGGACTATTGATTTGATTGTGAAGTAGTCTGTATAGAAATGTTAGGTCTATTTCGTATCTTCTAAGAGGAGGCAGAGACAGATGTTCAAAATACGGAAGTTGCAGAATCAGAAGGGTATAGATCTGAGTAAAATCGAGAATAAATAATTTTGCAGAATCTTTTTTGAATCGTTCTATTCTAATAATATGACATTGTTTAGAAAGAAATCCAAATAGGAGAGGATTCAACAATGGGTCTGACTTGCGATGTATACAATATATTTTATAAGTGGTGATGTTATTGAAATCCTTGGTATTTCTGCTTAGAAAGCCCAGCATTTTCATGGCTTCATTATTGTCATATTAAATATGTTTATTGAAGCTCAGAGAGGAATCTAGTATCATACCAAGGTCTTTAACAATTGAAACCTGTTCTATGGACTGATTATTTATTGTGTAATTAAAAAATATGATGGGTTTATGTTTTCTATTGAAGGAAATTCTATGCCATTTATTAGTATTGAGTGTAACAGAAACATGGCGTTGAAGTGAACACACTATACGAACTTAATAAATTTACTCTGATGATGGGATGAAAATCCGAAACCGGTTAGGAATAAAAAGATTATGCAAGATACCAATCGTTAATAATATATTGTGAATTATACAAATCTGAAAATGGCCAGGCCTGGGCTGAAACGTAATTAAAGAAAATGAAATGTAGTTGGTGTTATGTGTGTTGATTTGTGTGAGCGGTTTAGTTAAGGGCTTGTGTGTATGTTTAAAGAGATGAAAAGCAATAAGAAATAAATAAGAAAACACAGCTAGATTAAATTAAATATATTATCTTTAAAGAAATTTAAATACATTATTACATCACAATATGTACTTATTAAATCAATAATTTATCTAGATTAAATGTTAAACTCTTATAGCTGGCACTGAATTTAAGAAAGCGATTCCTGATACAAGTGTTCTGGTTCAATGTCTAATTCAGACTGGTCTGGTTTAGTGCAGAATTTAGACTGTTTAAAGAATGGGTACTGTAGTGGAATCGTTTATTGTGATTCCTATGGTATGTAGTAGATATCTTGAAGAGGGCGGAAGTTAGTTTAGAGATTTTTGGAAGTAGTGCTCGAATTATTAACACGAAATTTATAAAAACAGACTGTATTTGTACATTAATTTAAACGTGAGTGGTGGTAACTATTAACAAGAAATACTTAGAAATAAATAGGAGATAAATAACTAATAATTTAGAATGATTAAAATAAATGAACTAACATGCATAACTAAGGAAATAAGTATACAATAAAACCTGTATAGGGACGCGAAACTTGCTGCTCGTATAATGATCTTCAAGACGTACTGAAGTATAATCATCCCCTCTTCCAATGGGGCGAAGTTTATATATTAGTGTTAGCAACACTCACACCAAGACATCTGTCCTAGTGTGCGATCTTGGTTAGTTCGGTGACCAGCGATTTAGGTCAGTGGCCAATTTTATCGGTGCTTGCTTTGATGTAAAGTATTGACCCTTGGTTTTGTTTGTTTGGCCGCGGCCTTGTCTTGAAGACAGCAGCCGGCTAGGCCACTAGTTATAAATTATTCTTTCTTTTTGTTATGTGTTGTGAAGGTTTGACATTGCTATGACCTTGCCATGTCATTACTTTACAAAACAGTTGGCCGTAGTAACTTTGTCTTATCCTAACGGATTGTTGTCCCTTTGTCTCTTAAGTAGTATTGACCTTAAATTATAGTACCTGGCCCTTTTCCCTTCACTAAAATACACTATTTGAACTGGCTAAAATTCATTATTTTATTTTCCAAAATTATTTCACTTAAAATATTGTCAAAATTCACTAAACTATTTTTCCAAATTGCTACTTTCATTACAAAAATATATTACTGAGATTATTTTGTTGGCTGTTTTTTATTATCACTTTCCTTATAAATTTATTTTTTAGGTCATGTTATAGAATATGTCGCTCCTTTGAGCAACTTATTCTAAAGGGAAATGATTTTATTTATTTCTCTGTGTATATCTCATATATAGACAAACATCCTTTGAAGAGTTACTGGCATGTCTATAGTGGAATTTCATATTATTTTTGAACTTTAAAAAGACCACCTTTTAGAGATGAAAGTGTTAACATCTATTTCATTGTTGCCATATATTTCTGAAAAGACCTGCAAAAAGAAATATAGTATTGGATTGCACAAAAAATCTGTTTTTGTTTTTATTGTATTTTTTTCTAAATATCAGATATCAACTTCAATATCAGTACAGCTTTTTAATAATAATAAAAAAAAAACTCGTATGAAACACTCACACTGTGACTATTGAACTAAATAATATTTAACTTACATATTGTAAGCTAGTCATGCAGATGTGGAGAAAGAAAACAGAGTTAAACAAGCTAAAAAATTAGTTGACTGTGGCCAAAGAAGAAACTTTTTATTTTTTAAAAAATTGTATTCGACGTTTCGGACACCTTTGTTGTCCTTCCTCAGGAATGCTAAGGAAGAAGGAGAGTTAAATTTTTTTTTTTTTGGAGAGTTCTGTGTGGATTTATGGGTTTTGTTGTCTTTGTGCAAGAAGTTGGTGGTGATGATATTAGTGAACTAGGAGTCTGGCAACGTTAGCGTTCTCTTCAGTAATGTCACAGATTCAAAGTCCGTTATTAGGGAAGGGAGAAAAAGTGTGGAATAGGCTGGTAAGCTGAATTGGGGGCCTAAACTCATTATCTGCATTATTTCAGGAGGGGGCTGTATTGAAGAAATGTTTTTTTAATCCACTGAGAATTGGTGCGTGGGTATTTGTTGGTGGAACTGTTAATCTGTAGGTATGTAAATTTTTGGTGTAGTTGTTTTTTTGTGTTTGAGAAGGTAAACTGAGTAGAGAGTGGGAGGTGATGGAAAGGAAGGTATCTTAATCACTAATAACCATAATGTAATGTTTTGGTGTGATGTTGGGTATTTGTAGTAGCTGGTTGTGTAGCACGAGCGGTCTTGTATAAAGGGCTTGTAAGTATGCTAGTTTAAAAGAGAATGAAGTATTAGTAATAATCAAGAAATCTCCACTGTTAACAATTAATATATTCTGTTAAAATAATAACTACAACTTATTTGATATTATAAACTTATTTAATTTATTGTGAAACTGGCACAGATATTTAGAGGGCGATTCCTGGAGTAGTATTCCGTTGTTTCCACCTTGATATTTAGAACAAGTCTGTCTTTAAAAGAATGTTCCTTCAATTCCTCCCCTGTGAGAAGAAGGGGTAGTACAATGCCATAATTGTTCTTAAATTTTTCCAGTAACTGTTTCCATATACCTGGCTTGTGTCTTTTTGCAAGGGAATGTCACATTCTAGATATTTTTGATTTATTTATGAATTAATATATTTCTAAGTTTCTTGCATCTATCACAATAAACTAATTCCCAATGTGTGGAACAAATTTCAGCATTTAAAATAGAATTCTTGAATCTGATCGGCATTCTTCTTAATCTGTTGTCGGGATGAGATATGAGGGATTGGTGGGAGTTTGTTGAAGAGACTGTCGATATGTTTTGGAAATAACTGAGCAAGAACGGCATTTTAAAAGAAAAATACATGAACTCACTCGTGATGCTAGTTACTTCAGTGTGGAGGTAATAACATATGTAGTTTTTTTGAAACTGCATTTATCGTTGAAGTACTTGAATCCCAGAGATTGTCTATTTGCATGTGGATGAGTATGTTGTGTGAGATTCTTCGCCAAAAAGTCCATATCAATGTAAACAATATTTATGTTTGGCCGTTGTTAATTAAACAAGTTAAAAAAAAATCTGGTGTGAAACACTCACACAACTTTCTCTTACTCCAGTTCTCAAAATTATAATTGACAAAAGTTATAGAATGTGTACCAAATATAACGAAATTTGTCGAAAACTGAAAAAACTGTTCAGTAAAAGCGCACTTCCGGCTTACAAATTTTCTTAAAACTTGGAATTTAGGCCATCTATTTATTTCTAATTAATTTTGTTTGGATGACAGAATTGTATAATCAACTATGATACCACTTTAGAGGAAGCTGTAACCCCACCCCTCCCCTAAATGTGACCTTAAATGAATTTTCCCAGAGAAATGTTTTAGATAAAAGTTATAGATCTTTGTATGTTTAGTTTATATAGGTAGTTTCAAGAAAATCGTCGGAGTCATTTTCGAGAAAATCGGGAAAAAGTGAAAAAATTATTTAGTAAAGTGGTAAAGTAAACGCACTTCCGGTTATCCGATTTTTTTCAAACTCGGAATTTCAACAACATATTTAATTTTAATTAACATTATTTAGATGATAGAATTGTCTAATAAACTGAAATAGCACTTTAGATGAAAACCTAATCCCACCCCTCCCCCAGAAGTGCCCTTAAATGAATTTTCCTGGAGAAATGTTTCAAATAAAAGTTGTAGCTCTTTGTATGTGTAGTTGATATAACAAGTTTAAAGAAAATCTTCGGAGCCATTTTTGAGAAAATTGCAAAAACGTAAAAAAAACAACTAGTAAAGTGGTACTTCCGGTTGAGGAATATTGACACATAACGCACCGTCAGATCCCATGGTGATACCTAAACGTAATATCAAGTTTGAACTTTCTACGATTTTTCGTTTTTGAGCTATGCTGTTCACATACCTACATACACACACACACACACACACACACATTTCGCTAAAAACCACTTTTTTGGACTCAGGGGACCTCAAAACGGATATTTCCGGTGAAAACTCGATATCGAAAATTTGACACGATTACAATACTTCCTCTTACTAGGAGTAAGAGAAAGTAATTAGTTGGCAGGGGCCAAAGACTTTTTTTTAAAAAATAAAAAGTTTCTTCTTACGCCCCAGCCAACTAATTTTTTAGCTTGTTTAATTAACAACGGCCAAACATAAATATTGTTAACATTAATTTTTAGGGAACTTTAAAACATACCCATTTTTAATTTTTTTTTTTTTTTTTTATGTTTCAATGTGAAAAAATGTGTTGTTTCAAAATTCCACACCAAAATTCTTCTTCCAATTCTTGACGACATGATTATTTTTATTAAAAACATTTTTTTTTATTATTATTCTGCATTTTACATTTTTATTAATGCATTGTGGTTCCTCATTGTATAATTTTTAGATGAAAGCCTTGTTAAAGACAGGAAACTCTGTCGAAACGTTGGCATAAATGTATGTTTCTTTCTTGACCGTCTCTTCACCTAAATTTTTTCATATCATATTAAAATTTTCATTAAAATACATGTCCAAAAAAAACGAATAATTGGACATGAATTATATATAAACACACACATGGTAGGGGTTTGTACTTGTTGGTATTGTGAGGACCACATTCTATGGCACACCTCTGATTGAAACAGCAGTTTAAATTTATAGTCTTAATTCGCCCCCCGCCTTTTTTTTTTTTTTTTTTGGAATCTTTTTTCTTAGGAAAACGTGAAATTCTGAGAAAACAAAAAAAACCTTCAGTAAAGTGTAACCTTTGGGGAGAGAAGTCAATAATCCCTTTGGGGGTCCGGACGGAGCTTTGAATAGCGGGATCCGATGTCTTTCACAGACCTCTCTCAGGCATCTGATTGGCTTCCTCACTTGGCATTGTGGCTTAAGGAGACATCTCTATACAATGAGACTCATGCCTGACCCCTTTTGTAGAGTTTGTGAGACGGTGGAGGACACACACCCATGCATCTAATGACGGATTGTTTGGGCTGTGAGGAGATTAGGTTTAGGATCTTCGGCCGGAATAGGATATCGGTAGAGGATCTTAAGCTATGTCCATTTTAGGTTTTGGTCCGATTCGTTCGGTCTGTGGTGAAACTTAGTTGGGTAAAACCTGGGCCTGGACTTTTGTTGCAGACCCAGTAGTTGTTATTCCTTAGGGGTAGCTATATGGGCCCAGGGAGGCTTTGGATAGCGTAGGGTTTTGCCTTCCCCTTCCTTGAATAATAATAATAACCTTTGGGGAGAAAAGTCAATAAAGTTTAAGCAGATATAAGTTGGCCAAAGTCTAAAGTTTTACAGAACAGAAGTATACGCCTGGTGTAGCTATAATGGAGTTGATGAGGAGAGAAATTGGGATTGATTAATTAGATGAGATATGAAGACACTATTATAATATAACTATAAGTTTACACTGACTGCACTGGACTGTAATGATTTAATAGAATAAAGGGGTAGAGTAGAGTTATGACACGATGTGATGTATGTTGAAACTGATACTATTGATTGATCCATGTCTAGATCTCTCGCTGACTTATATACACGTTCTCCCCATTCTAGCCTGCTTAAGTGAGAGAGTACGAGAGAGAGTCTGTTTTCTCTCGATCAGGCTTGGTTCTCTCTCTTGCCGTTACAGTAGCTAACATTACATTAACATTAAATAACATTACAATACACTAATACCCAGCCCCGAGTTATTCACATTCACACTCACATTCATTCTGCAATACACACGACTATCTATCCTACTTACACTAAGTATAATTAATTACAAAATTAATATTATTAAGGAAACGCGAACACAAGAAATAACATGAAACCTCCTCGGCAACATAACATGAAAATAAGTAGATCAAAATAATAATCTAATAAAATAACTAAATAATTGACTCAATAGACAAAAGAAATGACTTTCTCGCTGTCACATAAGAAACCGGAAGTGTTTGTATTAGTCTCTTTACACTGGATGCTGATCACAAACTCGTCGCTCAGTTAGTCCACCAACGACACAAAACTCACCGGTGACACCAGGTCCATCTTACTAGCAGAATCTAGGGCCCCAAACTGCTGCCTTGACAATTGCTCACAACGACTTGTGCACGAGTCGCCGGACTCAGCCTCTCTGTATGTCAGCACTTCACACGCCAACGGGTTGTGCGTGCGTGAGTAGGTTCCCCTACTACTGTAGCTACTGCCGTCTGACTTGATGTAATTTCTACTCCCTACTATTATTACAAAAGTATCATTTCCGATTGATGGATTTGTACCCGAAACCTTAGTGTCAGATGTGGCGCTAGTACCTAGACGAAATATCAACCGTGAAGTTTCTACGATTTTTTTTCTTTTATAAGATATTTTTTTCACCCATAGACACCCAACCTCACATGCATTTTATTTATTTATTTTATACTTATACGTGTATAAACCGCCTCTAGCTGGGAATATATTAAATGGCCAGAAATAGAAATAAAATAACTAAAGTTAATATTCATAAAATAACATAATAAATATATAACTTTGAGAATCTAAATTTAATAAAATGACTTTTTTTGAAGAAAGTATAACTTTCCCCTCCTAAACTTTTTTAAATAAACTTCCTCCGAACAAAGTTTCAAACAAAACTTACAGTTCTCCCCAACCCCCGTAAAATTTAATAAAATACATTTACAGAAATCCGTCGGTGTTTTAAGGAGAAAAATAGAGAAAACTATAATAATTTTTAGATGATAGAATTGTACAATAAACGGAAATAGCACTTTATGAGAAATCATAAACCACAACCTTCCCCAGCCACCTTAAATGCATTTCTCCAGAGAAATGTTTCAAAAAAAAAAAAAAAATATTGTAACCCTTACTATGTGTAATTGACATTAAAAAAATCTGGTGTGAAACACTCACACAAATTTCTCTTACTCCAGTTCTCAAAATTATAATTTTACACAATTTTATCATCTAAATAATATTAAATATGTTGTTGAAATTTCGAGTTTGAAGAAAATCAAATGACATGAAGTGCATTTTTACTGAAAATTATTTTTCAATTTTCTGCTATTTTCTCGAAAACGGCTCCAATGATTATGTTTAAACTAAATATGTGAATTACACATATAAAGAGCTACGACTTTTATTTAAAAGATTTCTCCGGGTAAACTCATTTAAGCGGGCTTTTGAGGTAGGGGTAGGGTTATGTTTGCCTTTAAAGTGCTATCTTATGAAATTTATGTGGTGTGTTGAGTTGTTGTGTGTTTGTAGCAGTAGTTGGTGTAGTACGAACGGTTTAGTAAAAGTGCTTGTGTTTGTATATGTTTAAGAGAGAAGTATTAGTAATAATCAAGAGAGCATGCCTGCTCTGGTTTAAAATACTGTGGACAATTCTCTCAAAGAGCATTTGTTTATCTATACTTATTTCATTTATTCATTTCAACAGCTAATTCTGACGAATTTTTCATCAATTTAAAATTTTCTTCGACTCAGATTTCTATTAAATTGAATTTATTTTAAATATTTTCGATGCTAGCATTTAAAAGTTGGAAGTTGCTATTTCTTAAACAAGTAATAAACAAAAAATTATTAACAGTAAAAAATAAATATATTAAAAAAAAAAAATAATAAGAGAGTAGAACAAAACAACAAATAATAATTTCTAACATGGTTGATAACTCCCCTAATTCTGAGAAAGCGACTGATCTTCGTGCTATATATAATCTAATTGCTCAAGTTCAGGAAGATGTTCGTAAAGTTAACGAACAAACTGCAATTTATAAAACTGAACTGGAATCTGCGAAAGATAGAATTACCAAACTGGAGAACTCACAACGAGTAACTGAAAATACTCTGAGTTCAGTTCGTCAGTGTGTAACAGTAGTAAATGATATTAGTCGAAGAATAATATTATTTTACACAATTTGGCTGAGTTACCAAATGAAAATATGGAATTACTATTAAAGGAGGTTCATAAATTGTTTACTGAAGTTATGCATGTTTCTATCAGCTTGACTGAGATTGATTCAGTTCGCAGGTTAGGAGTCAAAAGGCAAGATAAAGCAAGACCTTTAGTGATCAAATTTGTTTGTGGCGAAAATATGAAATTCTGAGAGCAAATAAAGCACTGAAAAACCATAATTTAAGTGTAACTGAAGATTTTTCTCCAAATGTAAGGTCTATAAGAAAAAATCTTATTCCTTTTCTTATTGAAGCTAGAAAAAACAACCTCCGCGCCTATCTAAGAGGAGATAGGCTGCTGATTGATGGTTCTCTATACACATTGAAAGAACTTCAAGCTCCTAGCACTGCCAAGTTATCTCTTGAGGAGTGTTCTGGCGATACAAAAGTGAAGGAAAAGGAAAAAAGGAAACTCAAAGAGGTGGGTCAAGAGAGTAAACAGTTAGAGAAGAAGCAGGCTTATGCTGCCAGACTGGAGCAGTTCTCTTACAGATTGAGATAAAGTCTATTGAGGACCCTTCTAGAGCCACCACTAGTAAACAGCTTCCGTAGCAATCATCGAACACTGGCCTGAACTACCGGCCTGACACTGGATCTTCTAATGGTGATTATCTTTCAAATGTGAATCTAATTATGTGGAATGTGTGTGGTATTAAAAATATTGCAGAAATCTCACATGAATACTGTCAGAATTATTTAATTTGTTTATAGTAAACGCATGTTGTTGGCGATGTGCTTAGTTCTGGTCTCCCCTCTCCTCTATCTAACTGTAAAATTATTACTTCTTCTGCAATTCGACAAAAATCGGTAGGTAGAGCGAGTGGAGGTCTGGCTTTGTTATATTGCGGCGATGTGTTTGGTGTAGAAGTTATTGAAAAATGTGAACACTGGTTTTTGTTAAAGTCAATACGTTCTGCTCCAGTTTCATTTTAGGTTTCGTATATTTGAGCCCATCTTATTGTTTAACTACTTTGGTAGAAATGCTGGAAGACATCGTAAGTTTCATACAAAATAGTTTTGTAAATTATCCTTTCTTTCTCGGTGGAGATTTTAACTGTCGGGTCTCCGATTGTAACACGGTGGATGAGCATATATTTGAGGGCACTAGTCTTTGTGCAGTGCAGAGGAGTATGGACAGAGTGTACAACGCCAGAGGTAAAATATTACTAGACTTTTTAAATTCTTTTTCATTTATAATTATTAACGGTAGATCTCTTAGCGACGTACAGGGTTCGTTCACATTCTGTAGCTCTGTGGGTAAATCGACTATTGATTTGGCATGTTGCGGAATAAAAGATCTGGGTTTTATTCATGATTTTGAAGAGCTACTAAACATAATAACTAAAGATCATTTCCCTATCAAATTAAAGTTAAATTTAGCTTGTAAACTTATGACACAGAAAAACGTTCCGAAGCCATCTAAAGGTGTAGCCATTAGATGGGATGCTGATAAGGCTTCCACTTTTAAACTAGAACTTAATAACAAGAATCTCGATTCACCTTAATTCCTTTCCGGTAGTGTTGATGAACTTCACGAAAGTTTTATGGCGGCAATTAAAGAATCTGCTATTGATGTGGGGATGTTGAGAACTATTTTTCACAGCTTCAGTCATCGTGCCGATTATAAACCCTGGTACGATATAGAATGTCGTGAACAAAAAAAAGTTGTTAAAATTAAACTTAAAGCTTGTAAGTTGGACGGTTTTTCCGCAAGTACCAGCTCGGATTACTTAAACTCAAAAAAGATTTATAAGAGATTGGTTAAAATGAAAAAAATAACATATGAACAGAACATAGTTGATCTTCTATCTAAGGTAACTGATTCCAAAAGCTTTTGGTCAGTAATAAATAAACATAGAAAACGGTGTAGTACCCATTGCATAATTTTAACGTCAGAATGTGAACTGTTTTTTCGCAATATAGATCCCCCAAGAATAGTAGATATCTGTCAATACAATGATGTGTTAAACCCAATATTGGATTGTTTCATATCTTATGAAGAATTAGTTTCAGCCATAAATGTCTCCAAAAGAAACAAATCTCCTGGTAGTGATACCCTAACTTATGAATACTTTCAAAATCTTCCCGAAAGATGGCTGTATAAACTGCAATCGCTCTTCAACAGAGTCTTGAGGAGGAAAGAGTTCCCAAATCCTGGGCAGTAATGTGTGGAGTAATGCTTCATAAGAAAGGCAGTGCCTCGATCCCTTTAAACTACAGATGTATCACCTTGGCTAACTGTATTCTTAAGCTTTTCACTCAAGTCTTAAACCATAGACTTCTTTCATGGGTTGAGGCGGTTAATGTCCTTCCTGAGTTTCAGTCTGGTTTCCGTGCGCATCGTGGCTGCATTGACAACATCTTCACTCTTAACTCAATTATCCAGCTCAATCTGCGCAGAAAGTCCACAACTGTATGTTGTGTTTGTTGATTTTATGCGTGCCTTTGACTCAGTCTGTCATTCCCTGTTGTGGAACAAATTGTTTTCACTGGGAAATTTATGAGGATCGTTCGTCATTTATATGAGAATGCAGTGATGAGAATCAAATGTGGGGAACGCTTGACTGACGACATAAAAATTACACAGGGTGTTTTGCAGGGAGAAACTCTCAGCCCTATACTGTTCTCACTTTTTATAAGTAATATGGAAGAATTCTTCAGGTCTAATGGTGCCTTTGGTATCAACTTAAGTCCGGGTTGTGATGTTTTTCTGCTTATGTATGCTGACGACTTGGTAATTATTGCTGATTCCCTTACAGACGCGCAGAAGAAAATGGACTTACTTCATAAATATTGTCAAGTTAATTGCCTGAAAGTTAATATAAATAAGACAAAGCTTTTAAAGATACATAGAGGTAGACCTAAAAAGACCCGCAAATTATATTATAATAATCAGGAACTGACAGAGGTGTCGGAATACAATTATCTTGGCTTACATTTTAGTAACTCTGGTCTTTTTAACCGAGCCATAAAGGTATTTTCCTATAGGAATAAGTTATCGATTGGGACGGTGCTTGGTATTTGTGCTAAAACTAAAGTAAGATCTTGGGAAGCAAGACAAAAACTGAATGAGGCCATAAGTTTGAGCTCTTTGTTGTACGCTGCGCCAGTCTGGGCACATAACTTCATTGAACAATTGGAAGCCTATCAGCTATCATTTTATAAAAGACTATTGCAACTCTCTAATACCACTCCCCACTATATAGTCAGGTTAGAGGTTGGCTCACAACATATAGGTGTTACTATTCTTAAACTCATCTTTAAATGGATCCTAAAGATTTTAAAAATGGATTATTCTCGTTACCCGAAACTTTGCTTCACAAAATTGTTGAATCTTGATAACGTGGAAACTGTTCCGGGGAAGTATAACTGGATATCGCGATTTCGTCAATTGTTGGAGGGTATCGGAGCGTTTGACCCATTATTTTTTAGCGACCCCGTTAAAATTAAAACACAACTACATCTTATTTTGGTGAAATTCAGCAACCCTGTTAAACTAAGAGACCTGGATTATGTAAACCAACGTTCCTACAATTTATTTTATAGAAACATAGTCACTCTACAACAATTTAATAGTTATCTTCATTATAGCACCCCATCGCTTTCCTTAGAACACTGGCTCAGTTACATACCTCTGGCAAATATACTGTTAAATTAACATATAATAATTGCACCGTGAGATTGGATCCTCAAATTAATTGCTCGATATGTAATCTACAAAAACCTGAGAATTTATTTCATTTTTTAATTGAATGTCCTATGTATCATTCGGCTAGGTTACATTATTTGCCAATGTACTCGAATTGTAATGAAGGTAATTTTTACTCAATTCTTTTGTCGCCCAGTATTAGTGAAATTAAAAATATTACTTATTTGGTTCGAACAGCTCTGAAGATAAGAGCGTTTATTTTTAATGAGTAACTTTAATTTATTTTTTCTCTAGATGATTTTGTAATTCCTTTTCTTTCTATTATATAATTTTATCTAATTTCTTTCTATAAAAAAAAAATTTGTTTTAATATTTGAAATGAATTTGTGTTGTTTATATGTATATGTAACTCAAACTCACTGTAATAGTCTTATGACTTAAATACAGAATTTTTTCATTCATTCATTCAAGAGAGCACCCCTGTTTTTAAAATAAATATATTATTCTCTAAGCGAATTTAAGTACTTTACAATATCACAACTATATCTTAATAAATCAGATGTTTATCTAGAATAGAGGCAAATCTCTATCACTGGCAGTGAGTTTAAGAGAGCGATTCCTGAAGCAAGAGTTCTGGCTTGAATGTCTATTTTTAGACTGTCTTGAAGGAATGCCTTCTAATTGTTCGTTCAAATCTTCCGCTGTGAGAAGAAGGGGTAGATAATGCTAACAAGGTTCATGAACTCTTCCTGTAACTGTACTTCTTCTACCTGGGTTACCCTTTTGCCAATAAGCTCGCATTTTTCTCATAATTTTCTTCAATTAAAATAGATATAATTTCTTGCATCCATCACACTTAAATTTCATTATACAATTTTACCATCTGGTAAAAATTAAATAGAAATAAATATAGATTGCAAAAATTCCGAGTTTCAAGAAAATGAGTAAACCGGAAGTTATATATTACAGAACATTTTTTTCAGTTTTTGTGATTTTATCCATAAAAACATCGATGAATTTCATTAAATTTGATATACTAACTATAAAGTTTGCCAATTACAAGTTCACATCAGATTTTTTGGACTCAGAGGACCTCAAAATATGTATTTCCGGTGAAAACTCGAAATAGAAAATTTAAAACGATTACAATATTTCCTCTTATTAGGTGTAAGGAAAAGTTTAAAAAAAAAAAAAATTATTCAGCTGAGTCGGATGGATGGATTTTGATCATATCTTATTACCAAATGCTGTGGAGTGGGTGGGGGTATCTAAGGGTAATATCGTGTTCGTGGGCTTCGTGCAATTTTTCTTTTTGCAGATATTTTGCTCACACAAACATATACACACAAACGATTGCTAAAACATTTTCTTTCATACACTGGGAACTTCAAAACATGTATTTCTGAAAGAAACTCAAATCCTAAAATTTCAAACGATCACATTATTTTCATTTACAGAGAAGAGAGAGTAAATCGAAAATGAAAATAAATATTACAAATTCTGTGTTCAAAAAATAAATAAATAAATAAATAAATACAATAAAAGCTATATAAACATTCCGAACTGTTTTGTACAAATGCTAAATGTTACGCTGTCTTTTCGTTCGACTTCTCTCCTGGGAAATTACTATTATTTTCCAATATTAGATTTGTCCTGTTTTCTGACATCATGCACAACCTAATTTGAAAACCTATAATGTACTTTTGTCAATTCTGGTGAGATTATTTTTTTTTTTATATTCATCTATTGGTCTGCAACCAATTTAGATTATAATGTTATATTTGAGTGGAATAAGGTGGTATAATGAAAGAAATCTTCTACTTGCAAGAAATAAATATTCTCTGATCATATCCGTCATAGCATGCTTCATTTTTGTTGGTTCTGACTGGTTTTTTTATTTTCAATTGAATCCTATTTTATCTGATCCTTTATAGCCCCAATCCTGAGCCCCATAACACACCACTACATGCTCTAATAACTGATTCAAGTAGTTCACAGGTAAGGGGGATTTCTTTTTCAAAAATATAGTTTTTTCTAATTTCGTTAATTCCTATCTTGGCACTTTTAGTCTGTATACGAAATATTTTTTTCATTAAGCGTTGGAGTTAAATGTATTCCTAAGAATTTAATACAATTGACTTTATATATTTAATTTCCTTTTTTTCATTTCCATTTTTCACATTTTCTCAATTTTCCGCTTTCTCTTCTAATAATAACAATTTTAGATTAATGATTCTTTAGGTTTTCGTAGACCATTTTCATGTAAAACACTTGAATTTTAGATTTAGACCGGGGTTCAAATCCGTCTTCTACCTCCTCATGCAATCCCTTGGGAAACGCTTTTCGGAGTAGACTAACAGGAGGGGAACTCCAAGCACGGCGGTATAACCATGTGGTGTAGTCAGGACTCCTAAGCCGTTGTGAAAGCAGCCTGAGTCTAAACTTAAACCGAGTTCCCCTCACCAACACTCCACATCTCCTAGAAAACACTAAACTCGCTTTGAGACCTCAAATAAAGTAAATTACCGGATTCGGACAAGTTTGTTGGGTATCGGCATATAACTTCGGGTTGTTTAGAGCCGAGAAAAATAAAATAAAATAAAAAAATCTGGTATGAAACAGACACACACAACTTTCTCTTACTCCAGTTTTCAAAATTTTGACAAATTTTACATTAGTGTACAACATTTAATGAAATTCGTCGAAAACTGAAGAAGTGTTCAGTAAAAGCGCATTTCCGGTTTACTAATTTTCTTGAAAACATGGAACTTTGGGCATCTATTTATTTCTAATTAGTTTTGTTTAGATGGTAGAATTGTATAATAAACTATGATAGCACTTTAGAGAACATCATAACCCCACCCGGCTCCCAAAAGCTCCCTTAAATGACATTATCAGGAGAAATGTTTCAAATAACAGTTGTAGCTCTTTATATCTTTGTTTAGTACATTGCTATTTTAAAGAAAATCGTTGGAGCCGTTTTCGAGAAAATACCAGAAAACTGAAAAATACATTTCAGTAAAAACGCACTTCTGATCATCAGATTTTTGCATACTCGGAATTTCATCAACCTATTTAATTCTTATTAATATTATTTAGATGACAGAATTGTTTAATGAACTGAAATAGCATTTTTAGAACAAAACCTAATCCCACCCCCTACCCCATAACTGCCCTTAAATAAATTTTCCCTAAGAAATGTTTCAAATAAAAGTTGTAGCTGAATTGCTATACCAATGAGAAAATCACAGAAAAGTAGAAAAACCAACTAGTAAAGTTGTACTTCCGGTTTAGGAATTTTGACATATCACACCATGATGATACCTAAATGGAATATCAAGTTGGAACTTTCTACGATTTTTTGTTTTTGAGCTATGCTGTTCACATACAGACCATTTTCTAAAAACCACTTTTTTTGACTCAGGGGACCTCAAAACGGATATTTCCTGATGAAAACTCGATATCGTAAATTTGCCACGATTACAATACTTCCTCTTATTAAGAGTAAGGGAAAGTAAAAAATTAGTCTGAATTCCATTTATCAGTATACATTTCCAGATTCATTACCATATTCTTATCGTTTAAGCTATTGTATAGCTTATCGTGTTTGAGAAAATAACTATGTTGTCCACATATCCAACTTATTTAACTTTCTATCTTTTAATTTTATACTTCCACCCAGTTCTTCTGCCATATCATTTATGAAAAGCGAGATAAGGCAAGTACTTATTATGCAATTTGTCTCAAACCAGAGTTGGTTAAAAATTGTTTGGAGATGCCATTTTTGCTTCAAACAAAAGCATAAGTTTCACTATGTAAACTTTCTAATGCCTCTTATAATTTTAGTAAAGTAAAGTAAAGTAATGCCTATTTTTTCAGGCGGGCTTAACGTCCAACTACCAAATTAGGTGTCGTGGACGGGGACGGAAGCACCTACTTTACTATTAACTTTTTTTTTTTAACAAATATAAAATTTAGCAGTTATACGCTGGACTCGAACTGGGGTCCTCCCACTTAAAAGTCCATGCTCATAACCACTACACCAACACCCGCCCCTTATAATTTTAGTTGATAAACCTAAATTATGTAGTTTATAAAAAAGAACTCGACTATTGATGGGATCAAAGGCCCTAGTGAAGTCAATTAAAAAAAAAAAAAAAGAGTTTACCTTTATTATTAAACTTCAATTGGTTCAAGCTAATTAATGTTGTAATGGCATAGCAATGTCAAAGCAATGTCAAACCCTTCACAAAATATAACAAAAGGAAAGAATAATTTATAACTAGTGACCCCACAGCCGGTAGCTGCCTTTTCAATACAAAGGTATCAAAGACAAGCACCGATAAAGCTCTGTCTATTGAACAGAAGCCACCTGGTCTTTGAAAGTCGCCGATGGGCGACCAAATCTGGCCACTGACCTGAATCACTGGTCACCATGGACCTAACCTAGGTCGCACAAGGTCGCATGCTACTAGAGATGTCTTAGTGTAAGAACTTACTTACACACTTGACAGTGTGTGAATAAGACTAATATAAACTTCGCCCCACTTGGAAGAGGGGATCATTATATCATTATATCATTCATCATTATACCAGTAGCCACATCATTATATCAGTATCATTTTACAGCAGCAGTTATACTTGAGTTCCGAGCGCGTCCCTATACAAGGTTTCACTTATAATTATTTTCATAGTAGTGCATATTAGTTTATTTATTTTAATCATTTTAAATTAATTGTTATTTAACTGTTAAAATTATTTATTTACTTTTATCAAATCATATTAATTGTAGTTACCATTAGGCTCATTCAAATTATTGTTAAAATAAATTCTATTTTTATAAATTCAATGTTAGTAATTCAAGCAATAACTCTCTAAACTAACTTCCGCCTAATAAATCCCTCTTCAAGACATCTAACTTCATACCTCAGGAATCACGACAATTGTTTCCACTACAAAGTAAAGAGATTGTCTATTGCAGAAATTCCTCTTCTAAACCTCGTCTGACCATCGAAGATATTATTCTCTTCTACCCAAGTGGTCAGCCTTAAAGACAGAACACCTGATAAAATTTGGGGACCATGTACATAACGGAAATTTACCGATAATTTTGTTGCCTCATTTTTACATCCCATGTTTTATATAATGGAAAAATAATATTTTTCCCTAAACTATCAGGTGTCCTCCGGAACTCGAATCAACAATTAAGCAAGTAACTTAATTTTAGAAGAAAATCGTATGAAGAAGCATTCATAGGGAATTCTATCTAATCCTGGCAGCTTTCTTACATTTTGTTTTTTGCAAAAACTACTATTTTAATTTCCAAAGATAAAATGGTTTATCTTCGTAGTCGTTACTAATGTTAGGGGTAGCATTGGTGGTGCCCGACATGTTATACTATAAAGTTTATCAAAATGTTTCATCCAATCAGAGTTACATACATTTATAATAGCTGTGAGAAGGAGCGAGAGAATTAGAGAGAATGGATTTTAGAAACATAAACTAAATAATATGCTAAACACTGTATAATTAATAGAACCCACAAACTCCAAGAGTTACAGTTAATTAGTAGTTGTAGACTGTAGATTGTTATAGGGGATTATTGCACTGGGGCCTGAAAGATCTATTGTGCCCACCCCCCCGATGCCCTCTCCAATGCACAGCCGGCCTCCAAGTGCTCTCTAGCTACAGTCAACACTGCCCTGTGTACAGTGAGTTGTAGAGGGTCCTAGGAAGAGAAAATCTAAGTGCAGCATGCTAAATTCGAACCCGGGACCTCCGCGTTGCTAGTCCAGCGCGCTACCACTGAGCTAATCCCTTCCTTCTTCCCTGGCTTTCGCCAATTAACTAGGAACGGAGACCCTACTTTGTGTACTGTGTTTGTCCTTGTCTGTAAAATGTAGAGTGCATGTAGTTTAAGTGTATTGTGTACTGTTCTGACGAAGTGCTTGGAGTACTCTTCCCACAATAGCAACAGAAACGCAATTACCAGTGAAAACATTACACATGCAAAAAATCTTAAACGGATATTAGTTTTAGGTTTAGTTTTAAATCTACTAGGTATATATAAATTTACTAGTTTGTTTTGTGGTAGTCTGAAGTTATTTACTAAGTTTATAAGTTAAAAAAAAAAAAAGTGCGTATTTGGATGATGTATGTGAATGAGGATGTGATATGTTGAGTGGAATGCATAATAAAAAAACTTAATTAATTATATAAAAAAACCATATTTAGGTATACATGCTTGCGAGGATGTGAATGTTATGTGAAAAAGTGAAATAATGACTGGAATGCACAGTTATAAAAAACTTAATAATGAAAATCGTTTAATTTTAAATGAATGAATGAATTTTAAATGTTAGTTTAAATCGTAATTTTATTTAAATTTATTTTGTGTATTTTATATTCTATTTTGGTTAGTTAATTGGGAAGTAAATCTCCCTTCAACAACAAAGTTTAAAAATTAGACCCCCACGTGTTGTGTCCATTGTAAGGAAAATTTGCCCTTTAACAACCCAAACACGTGTTTTCCCACCCAGCTCGCCATATCCCTTGACCTAGTTTAAGAGTTTAGTTTTAAAATACAGTTAAATCATTTAGTGTGAAAACTAAGTTTGCTCTGTGCAAGTCCGTGTTGTCACACTGTCTGAAAAACGCATCCTGAAGATGGGCGAACGCCCGAAACCGGTCGATGACCACAAAATGAAGCAGGCTACCACGGAAAATGTCTCTGAAGCTTTCCAGCTCTGCGGAACCAACCACCACAACAACATGCATGGAGTACTGTTTAACCCGTGGGGTCGCTACTCCCCAAGTAACTGCAAGCAACAGATACTCCTTGCGGGCTTAAATAGCAATTAGGTAGCGAGAAAAATATAAAGAGAAGATTGGCTTATTAATAAGAAGATAGTAGATAGGTTGCTGACTTGTTGTACTGTTGTAAGAAAACTGTCCATTCTTCAGCTGTCAAATAGAGCAGTCAGCTCTATTTACTGCCCTTAGGTGAGGACTAATTAACTTTTGATTCATTTAATGTGCACCTCCAATCTTCGAATCCTATGAATCTTCCTTATTTCCTTTAATTTTACTTCTTACGAATTTCCAAAATTTCCCAGAATCTTGTATGTTTCCAGAATTTTCAAGATTTACCTTATATGACATGTTCAGATCCACAAACATACTTCCTTTAACAGGTATAATTAATTTTTGTTTGTTTGTCGGACTTTTGTCTATTAATTCATTATATATAATTCGTCTTTTCCAGTCAGTATATTTTAGTTTTGTTTTTTATAGATATAATTTAGTTAAGTTTGTTTTGTGGTAGTCTGGAATTAATTTGACTAGTATGATCTTGTTTTATTTTTATTTTTTTTACAGAATATATATGACATTTAAATCTAACTTTAGCTTACCACCTGCCTCACCGATGTACATGTCAATGCAATAGGTGCACAAAAGTTTTTATATGCCGCTTTTGTCTTGAGAATCAACAATTTCACTATGTATGTAAAGCTTACTGCCTAGTTCATTATTCGTTCTAGAAACCCTTTTAATTACTAGTTACATAAAAACAGATCTGCAGATTGTGAATTTGATTCCTATATACCTGAATGTGGTGAACATGTTAGTTGTTTCTATGCTACGGTTACGGTTGTGTAATTTGTATTGTGGTCATTGTTCTTGGCAAAGCTATAAATTGTATCTTAGTTCTTGTTTACAATAGAAGTGAGTGATTAGTGTACTCGTCATTACTGACTATATAAATCTTTGTAAAGGTTGCTGTGTTTTGTTGATTTATGTTTAACGATACTGTTGTTTTAATACAATGATACTAGTACACACTACAATTTTATTCATACGATCTTGCTTAGTATAAAACCTTTGATAAAAGAGTATATAATCCGGGATTCGCCAATACAATTGTTAGTAAAAAATTATACTGGTTTAAAGAATACACGGATCTGTGCAGTAGATATAGCTCTTCAGATCAAGTAATTGGGGGCAACTACGAGGGCTCAGCAGACAATTTGTTAAGCGCTATTCAGATAGAGTTTAAAAGTAATTTAGTTAATGGTATGAAAAATTCAAGATTCCATAAGTTGTACAAGGAATTAAATTTAGAACTTGCGTCTGATAATTATGTTAATGATAGTAACGCAATTGGTCTGATTAGTACTATCATGAAATTGAGGGGCCAGCTACTTAAATTGAATTTTCATGTGAGTAGGGGTGAAAGTCAGTACAGGTGCGCACTATGTAATACTGGCGATGTAGAAAATGTGGTACATTTTGTTGGTTTGTGCCCTGTATTACAGGAATGGCGATTAAGATGGCTCGATGAACGGTTTGTCCCCTTACAAGAAGTAATAAATTATTTAAATGGTCTTTATGGATGGGAAAAACTTTATAAATATACTGTCTCTGCATTGAAATATAGGTCATTTTTAATTAATGAGTTTAATTATTAGGCTGGTGATTTATGAATCTGCCCTTAAAATCATATAAGTATTATAATTACTTATTATTAAATGAAGAAAAAGTTTTGATTTATCTATTTATTTTTGTTCTGGTTTTAGATTATTTTTATTATTATTCCTAATTTAGAAGTGTTTATTTTTTTTTTATTTAGTACAGAGCATAAATTTTGTTTATCGATGGTCAACTTGGCGGACGGACCTTGGTCCATGCCTATGCTGTGTAATGTTTTGTTCATGTGAATTTTGTAAATATGAAATCAATAAAACACACACTATTATTATTATTATTAATCCGGGATTCGGAGGTACAAAAAAAAAAATAGCAATAATACATGGCCAATTTGATCAATAGATCTACCCTGAAGGAGATAATATAGAAAAATTGGCAATAGATAACCTGTTTGATACAGCAAATAGATGATCCCATCTATCCTCACAAACATATCATACGCAGCGTTGCTCTATTCCACATTTCCTTTCTTCAAATAAACGTTTCTTTACAAAAACGGGCACTCCTATTCTGTTTTTATTTAGTTAAAAAAATGTAGTGTGGAAGTCTTTCAACTTAATCTGTTAATTATTTTTAATAATATAGGTTTTTCCTATAATGAGGATTTCTCACCAAACTAAATATTTCCTTTCAATTTTCCATCTTTTTCTAC
Source organism: Triatoma infestans (assembly GCA_011037195.1). Lineage (NCBI taxonomy): Eukaryota > Metazoa > Arthropoda > Insecta > Hemiptera > Reduviidae > Triatoma > Triatoma infestans. The sequence goes on along the minus strand of JAAEAF010002126.1, from coordinate 62,368 downwards.
ACTCTCGCTCTTCTCTTTCTTTCCAATGTAAATCCCTACTAACTGAAACTTTTTATTTTTTCCCTTCGTATCTCACTTTGCTGATCATATCCTCTTCCACTATCTTTCTCCATTACATTTTTGGACTGCCTCTTTCCCACCTTCTTTCTATAGAGGCCATTCCATTACTCTTTTGATTTATCCATTCCAAGCGATCCAAAACCATTCCAGCCTTCTTTCTTCCTATTCTGTGAAGGATGTCTCTGTTCACCTCCATAGCCTCTCTCACAACCCTGTTCGTTACCGTTTCCCATACGCTACTACAATTACTGCTGTTAATATAATTACAAAATTGACAATTTGGCTTGGAATGTAATGATTCCGGACTTGTGTCTAGTAGCATTATTCTCATAGTTTCTTACTCTAAAAGCCACTATAGCTCGCTGTCGTATAACAGTATGTCTTATTAGAAAAAAACTGCCCAGAGCCGGCAGTCACTGAGAAAGCTCCAAACTATAGGGGAGCTAAATGGGGGCCAGAAGAGCACTATATAGTTACGGCTTGGTTCCTTCCCACAGACGATAAAAAAAAAAAAAAATTAATAAACTTGGAATTTGTTGTCCATAATAAAACAGTGATGGAATCTTCAAAATGGCGGGTGGAATATTATTACTTGGTAAACCATAGGGTAGCACTTTTATCACCCCCGAATAATACTGAAAACTAACTGTAGATATTCACCAAACATCCATCTAAAATTAACTTTTCCTGAAAAATATTTAAGTGTTAGATTTGAATGTTTCTTTTTCAAAATAAAAGAAAATCGCTGGAGCAGTTCCCGAGAAAATCCGAGGCCTATAATACTATAAAGTCATATTTCTAATTAACCAATTTCCTCAAATTTGGTGTACTAGTTTTTAATGTAGCTTAATGTTAAATAGATAGAAGAACCATACATTTTACTGAAATTGTAATTTAGAAAAAAGCTTAACTGAGTGTACCTCAGTAATATCCTGAAAAATTTTTGGAAAATGTTTGAGATGAAAGTCATAGGACTTTCTATACGCATGCGTATAGATAGCATGCGGTTAAAGTAACCATTAGGGTCATTTTTGTAAAGATCACGAAACACTAGAGGGGAGAAAAAAAAAGTAGAGTTGTACTGCCCCTTGATGGACTTCTGAGTGTCGAGCGGATGCATAGTGTTACCTAAATGGAATATGAAGTAGGCCATTCGCTGACATTTTTTTTTCCCCCACTTAGGAGATCTGAAACATAAAATTACGAGAAAACTCAAATTTGATATGATCATAGTACGAGTATTTCCTCTTGAACCAGTCAGGGAAAATATGAATTAATTACATCTTAAAAAATAGTATAAAAATAAATAACAAAAAATTTTCAAACGATCCTTAAGATGCAGCCAACTTGTTGGTCAATTGAATTCCGATTAAATTCAACTTTAGAAGAGTTGGTTCTTAATTACAAAAAGGCATTTAATGCAATTGAAGTTGATGAGGGCTTTAGTTTTACAACCAATAACTTGGATTTAAATGATTTTTCCAAGTAAATTGCTCCATCCCGCAACGTTTTTCAGGCAATTGAGCAAAGTTTTAAAGTTTTTAGTTGGCATTTGTACAGATGGCAGCAAAATTGATGGGCAAGTGGAGTGCACTTTTGTTTTATATATATATATATATGTTGGGCGCAAAGCCCGAAAACGGCCATTGGTCGAATTTTTTGCTCAAATCTAGGATTGGCCGTTTTAAAACGACCAAAGCCCGAATTTGAGTTCAATTTCGAAGTTTGGCCATCTATAAACAGCCAAACTGTACTATTAGTTAGGGCTATGCAATTAGTAAACGACCAAAGTTCATTTCAGCTAGTTTTTGGACAAGACTATACAATTTAACGCATTCGTAGTGAGCATTAGGATACTCAGTCTGAACGTTGTGCTGGTTCAGTGTACACGTATCCTCTCTTTTACGATGTCTGTTGTTAATGAAGTCGAGTTTCAATTTTAAATGCTTACATGCAGAAAAGTGACTCGAGTAATAATATATTCTTGCTTACTCCTGATAAGTTCACTGAATTACTATTAGAAATAAAAGCTTAGCTATGTAAAAAGGGACAGGGAGAACCACTTACATCGCTGGATTTTCGACGCCTCAAGATATTATTGAACTTTGGTCTTTCACTAATTGCACAATTTTAGGTTTGGCTGTTTATAAACGGCCAAACTTCGAAATTGAACTCAAATTCTGGCTTTGGTCGTTTTAAAACGGCCAATCCTAGGTTTGAGCAAAAAGTTCGACCAATGGCCATTTTCGGGCTTTGCGCCCAGCATATATGTATATGTGTATGCTTAGGATAGGGTGTCCCAGGTAGATGATAACGACTTTTTATCGGAAACTAAGATAGCTAGAAAAAAAAATTAAAAATACGTGCCTCGTAGTTTTTTTGTTAGAAATTAAAATTTAATTTGCAAATTTGTTTTGGTGTTTCCAGAAGCGAGATACAGGCACCAACTTCATTTTTTTTCAAATGGGGAGGTGTGGTTTTTATTTAAGAAATAGATTCCTCTATTTTTTGTAAGAAAAATTTACTTAAACGGTTATTGACTGTGAGCGATATTTTACAAGTTATGAATGAAAACATGATTCTTATAAGAAATTTCAAAATGATAATATTATAACGGTTTTTTGTTTGAATAAGAAGAAAAGTACTATTTTATTATAAATTTTACTCCTCATTAATTACAGATCTTGCTCGAAGTTGCCTTCACCATTAGAGATGCATAGACATGCTCTTTCCTGCCAATTGTACCTTACGGCCAAAGAAATACATCTCTGATGGTGGAGGCCAGTTCGAGCAAGATCTGTTATTAATTAGGAGTAAAATTTATAATAAAATAGTACTTTTCTTCTTATTCAATCAAAAAACCGTTATAATATTATTTTGAAATTTCTTATAGGAATAATGTTTTCATTCATAACTTGTAAAATATCGCTCACAGAAAAAAATCGTTCAAGTAAATTTTTCTTACAAAAAATAGAGGAATCTATTTCTTAAACAAAAACCACACCTCCTAATTTGAAAAAATGAAGTTGGTGCCTGCATCTCGCTTCTGGAACCAAAACAAATTTGCAAATTAAATTTGGATTTCTAACAAAAAACTACTGGGGACACGTATTTTTTAGTTTCTTTCTAGCTAGCTTAGTTCCGACAAAAAGTCTTTATCCATACACCTTGGGACTCCCTATATATATATATATATATATATATATACAGGAAAGTCAAGTTAATGCATAAACAAATTTATAATTAAAAATTAATGGTCAAACTATTAGGCGGAGTTCCTGGCTATATTCAAATTTTTAGAATTGCTCAAGTTACTGGAAATTGCTGTTACAAGCAATAAAGACGGCTTTTATTAATAATGACAGTCGAATTTCGCTTGCTTCATTAAACAGTTGGAGCGTACGCATACCACTGCTGAAAAGAACTAGATCCTCTTCAAGAGAGATGTGGCATTGTCCGATTAGCGATTAGAAGATTTAATTTGTTTGGATTTAAGCACACGATGTGATAACTGGAAACAAGTTGGCTGAAGCAGCGAGAATATTCCGACGCCTGTGTCATATTTGTGATCAGTGTTGGAGTATAGGGCAAGGATATTGTGAAATTCGCCGTTGGAAAACACGTTTAGCGGGTGTGATACGAAAGATAGGTATAAAATTGAATAAAAGAATTGAATCACTTGCACCTGCACCATAAAGTTACGCATCTTTTAACCAGTCATGGATTTATCCCTTTGATCTTAAGGCTGACTCTGACCGTTCTTGTGTAAGCACCCAACTCCACAGACTTCGAATTCGATGCATTATTTTGACAGCAGGATTCATGAAAGATGACCGAAGAGGTTAATTCAATTCATCAACGTCCAGAAGTCTGTATTGACCACCAGCAAATCCGGGTGTTAATTTCAAAAGATATCTCACCTTAGTTTATAAATTTATAAACAATCAAAATAACTTTGATCATTTATGAATTAAAGATTTTCCCCTTATAAAATATATACTATAACCTCTTATATTATGTTTATATTGTAATTATTATTGCGCTAGATAACTATTGTTTACAGTTATCATCATTTTCTTATAAATATGTACTCGTGTAAATTATTATATTGAATAAATAAATAAATAAATAAATACAAGAATTTCTTTATAAAATTGCTAAAATTAATTATATAAATAATGTTTATAAGACTAATTCAATTTTAGAAATAATATTAATTTATCTGTGTGTCCAAAGAAAAGATGTTTCCTTCATAGAACTGTATCTTGAAAAAAGATTTGGGCTTTTCATCAAGTCAAGCCCTTCATAAATTCCCAATGCCTTCAAGTTATGAATGTCATGTAATAAACTAAGAGTTGTAAAGCATAAAGTAAAGCTCTCATACATTTTTCTCACTCCTATTATCATTTTCTCTCTCTCTTAAACAAATATATATTTCTTGCGCATAAAAATAAGCGAGATTAATAATTTTTATTATTTACTTTTTCTCGTTATTGTAAGAGAAAATTTTATTGTATAATATACATTGTTTCTTTCTTCTCCTGCTAAAAGGATTGTAATCATGTCATTTGAGAAATTGAATCTTTACAGCAAATGAAAAAAATGTGTTTTTTTTTTATAAAGTGAGGGAAATTTTTAGATTAGAATCGAACAGTTAGCAATAAATTAACTATTGTTTTTTTTTTTTTTTTACGGCAGATCGGACTGCCCTGGTCATTAGTATCAACCCCAAATATTTTCCTTCCCCATTTGTGAACACTCGAGTTGGGATGCTAATTTATCTATGTAGCTTCCATACACAATACCTTATCAAGCAGCATAAGGGTTGAACTATAGATCGTCGAATAGTTTTCCACGTATCCCCTTTTATATCATTAAGCTACTCAGCCAGGTGGTTATGTGTGGAATATTGTAACAATAGTTATTATTATTGTTAAATAATATTACATTGTAATAAATAATATTGTAGCAAAAATCTTATGAAAAAGTATTTTACGGCATGGCTTGAATAATTCCATCTGCCGGAAGTTGTCATGCAGGAATACATGAAACAAAACCATTAGAATAAGCGTAAGAGATAACAAAATAAGAAAAATAATTTAAATGAAAAAGAGAAACATTTCTTTTTTTTAATTAAATTACATAAATTATTAGCTAAATAAACAAGTTCTTTAAGGGGGGGTGGGGGGGAGGTCAGTCAGTGATATCTGGCAATGAAATTGCAGACTCCAAAGTGAAAGAGGCAATAAATCTAGAGGATCTCAACTTTAAAAAGTTATTACCCTCAGATATAAAGAATTACTCCAAACGCAAGTATCACAGAAAGTGGTCCATTGAGTAAGAGAAATCAAAATGCCTCAAAGGTAAATTTTACACCTCCCTACAGCCGATAATCCCAAAAAAATCTTTGGTTCACTGACCTACCAGTAAGTAGAAGTTTCTTTACAACCATGACCAGACTTCATTTCAACCATAACTTCTCTCCACATCTACTGTCTCGTACAGGAATCTCAGTCAACCCAGTATGCTCATCAGAGACATTTTCCGTTGTAGCCTGCTTCATTTTGTGGTCATCGACCGGTTTCGGGGGTTCGCCCATCTTCAGGATGCGTTTTTTCAGACCGTGTGACAACACAGACTCGCACAGAGTAACTTAGTTTCACACTAACTGAGGTGTATTTTTAAAAAATACTAAACTCTTAAGCTAGGTGAAGGTTAGACCCCCACGTGTTGTGTCCACTGTAAGAAAAGAATTTGCCCTTTAACAACCCAAACACGTGTTTTCCCACCCATCTGGCCACATCCTTTACCTAGTTTAAGAGTTTCGTATTTTTTTTTAAAATACACCTCAGTTAGTGTGAAACTAAGTTACTCTGTGCGAGTCTGTGTTGTCACACTGTCTGAAAAAACGCATCCTGAAGATGACCACAAAATGAAACAGGCTACCACGGAAAATGTCTCTGATGCTTTCCAGCTCTGCGGAACCAACCACCACAACAGTATGCTCATGACCTCTGAATCAATCATCGACGCAAACCACCTGATTCTCGAATCTGATAATCACCAAGAGGATAGAGATAAACTATGGAAGGCTAACAGAAATGCAACATGTACACTACGTGGCAATCTGCATACCATCCTCATAAAACCAAACCACGGATTATATTTGGCTATTTTCAATTTTATAAACAAAAACAAAATCACAGTATGAAAATAAAAAGCAAATAGTATGAGCAGAATAAGGAGTAGTTACCATCAACAACAAACACCTTACCACCACTAGCCGCAGCTAAAACGCCAATGAAAGCCACAAGAACCTGGGCAGAGAATCTGGCTTAATCTGCACAGACAGGAAGCTAAGGAGAAGGAGAAAAAGAATAAAATAAAATAAACAAGGATAAAGTGAAGAATTTAAAAGAAAATTAGATAAATACAAGAAATTTAGTTAATTATTAATTAAACTGTTGAACAAGTTCATAGTGGTATTCCCATACATGACGAGCAAGAGATTTGATAAATAAGAGATTTGCAATTCTCTATTTAAAGGTTAAAAATAAATTTGAGATCTGGATAGAGAACAATGGCAAATCACAGAAAGCGTCTTTCAGGTTAAAAGTTATAAATTGTGCCACGAAGTGACAAATGGCTTTCCTAAACCTGGAATTGTAAAATACGCATCTGCAATTCTTTTAAATCACCTCCCATCTTTCAAGATAGAGCAAATTTCTATTGAACTGCAAGGCGACGAATAATGATAGCAACATTACCGTCGGACGTATGAAAAAATAAAAGGTCTAGAGTAGTGTGGATCAGCTCTAACACCAAATCTTTTACTGCGTTATAAGTCATGTCGCATGTCGAATTTTTTTATGTTTCTGCAACTTGCTTTAATAATATGTTACTCCATGTTTCAAAAAAAAAAAAAAAATTAAGGTCAATAGATAAAAAATGCATTACAAGAAACTATATGGTAAAGCATGCACATTGGGTCGCTCTAGTTTATTACAGTTCACCTAGTTTTAAATAACAAATTATCTTCTAACTTGGAAATCTTTAAAATATTTAATTGCTTACAATATTAAACTGGTGTGGAACTTACATTTATAAATAAAATGGCTCTTTTGAGGGCGGGGTATCCATCCCAGTATCTCGAGAAATATCCTAAAATCAATTTCCTAGAAAAGTGATCCAATCAAAATTGTTGGACCTACATGAGTTTAACGTAAAATTAAAGTTTACACAAAATTGTAATGACATAGCAATGTCAAAGCCTTCACAAAATATAACAAAAGGAAAGAATAATTTATAACTAGTGGCCCCACAGCCGGCCGCTGCCTTTTCAATACAAGGTATCAAAGACAAGCACCGATAAAACCCTGTTATTGAACAGAAGCCACCTGGTCTTTGAAAATCACCGATGGGCGACCAAATCTGGCCACTGACCTAAATCACTGGTCACCGACCTAACCAAGGTCGCACGCTACTAGAGATGTCTTAGTGTGAGAACTTACTTACACACTTGACAGTGTGTGAGTAAGACTAATATAAACTTCGTCCCACTGGAAGAGGGGATCATTATATCATCATCATTATACGAGTAGCCACATCATTATATCAGTATCATTTTACAGCAGCAGTTATACTTGAGTTCCGAGCGCGTCCCTATACAAGGTTTAACTTATAATTATTTTCATAGTTGTGCATATTAGTTTATTTATTATAATCATTTTAAATTATTTGTTATTTAACTCTTAAAATTATTTATTTACTTTTATCAAATCATATTAATTGTAGTTACCATTAGGCTCATTCAAATTATTGTTAAAATATATTCTATTTTTATAAATTCAGTCTTAGTAATTCAAGCAATAACTCTACTTCCGCCTAATAAATCCCTCTTCAAGACATCTAACCTCATACCTCAGGAATCACGACAATTGATTCCACTACAAAACTTTGAAAAAAGTAGTTCTCGTAAGGAATTTCGGCCAAAGTCTTCTTGAGGGGTTCTCTGGAGTTTCCCTAACATACCCACACATAGATTATTTAAAAAATATATATATTTCTTTCGCGCTTAACATCATTTCAGTGAAAAATTAATTAGAGTAGTAACATGAATGCAATATTCCCTATTAAAGAAAGCGCTTAGCGTAAGTAATATAAGTTAAAATACATAAAAATAAAAATCTAGTGTGAATCACTTTACTTTCTGTTATTCCAGTTCACAAAATTATAATTGTCAAATTTAATGAAATTCGTCAAAAACTGAAAAAAAAAACTGTTCACAGTAAAAGCGCACTTCCGGTTTACTAATTTTCTTGAAACTCGGAATTTTTGCCATCTATTTATTTCTAATTAATTTTATTTGGCCGATAGAATTGTATAATAATCAACTATAATAGCACTTTAGAGAAAAACATAACCCCACCCCCACCCACTTAAAAGTGCTCTTAAATGGATTTTCCCAGAAAAATATTTCAAATAAAAGTTGTAGATCTTTGCGTGTTTAGTTGAGATCTTCTGCATTATATAAGAAGTTTCAAGAAAATTGTCGGAGCTATTCATGAGAAAATCGCGAAAAAGTGAAAAAAATCATTTAGTAAAGTGATAATGTAAACGCACTTCCGGTTATGCGATATTTTTTATTTTGAAACTCGGAATTTCAACAACATATTTAATTCTAATTAATGTTATTTAGATGATAGAATTGTTTAATAAACTGAAATAGCACTTTAGATGAAAACCTAACCCTAGCCCTACTCCATAACTAGCTTTAAATGGCTTTTCACAGAGAAACATTACAAATAAAAGTTGTAAGCTCATTGCATGTGAAGTTCATATACTAAATTTGAAGAAAATCGTCGGAGCCATTTCTGAGAAAAACGCAAAAAGTAAAAAAAAAAAAAAAAAAAAAAAAAAAAAGTAGTAAAGTGATACTTCCGGTTGAGGAATTTTGATAGATGACCAACTGTCAGATCCCATGGGGATATCTAAACAGAATATCAAGTTTCAACTTTCTACGGTTTTTCGTTTTTGTGCTATGCTGTTCACACACACTCAGGGGACCTCAAATCGGATATTTCCGGTGAAAACTCGATATCGAAAATTCGACACGATTACAATACTTCTTACTTACTAGCAGAGTTTAGGGTTCTGTATTTTAATAAAAATAAATTAACTTAAAAGAATTAATGGCAAGGATTGGTGTAGACTTGTTAATTATTGTAAATCCGCCTGGCAGTATAGGTTCTCTCTCCTTGAGTCAAGAATTTAATTTCTAGTTATTTAGAGCAAAAAGTATATATTAATTTTTGTTTATTAATTATTTTTTTTGTTTCTGTTTTGTTATTTTCATTCACATTAACATGAAGTATTTAGTTTATTTACTAGAATTAGACTTTCATTTATTTATTTTTAATATTGTTATCACTGATTTTGTTTACTATTTTATTTTTGAAATAAGTTTCAATTTACACACTTTGGAGGATGTTGAAATGTATTTGGTGTGTTGAGTTGTTGTGTGTTTGTAGTAGTAGTTGGTGTAACACGAACGGTTTAGTAAAAGGGCTTGTGAGTATATATGTTTAAGAGAGAAGTATTAGAAATTATCTGGTGTACCTCAAGGATCACACCTTGGACCGTGGCTATTCCTAATTTTTATTAATGACCTTCTACTAAGGATCTCGGATGTTGAGGTACTGGCATTTGCGGATGACTTGAAGTTCTTCCAGAAAGTTGCTTCCCCGTCGGACTGCATTATAATTCAAGACACCCTCCGCATTATTTCTGACTGGTGCTGCAGTAATGGCATGGAGCTAAATGTTAAAAAATGCCAAGTCATTTCTTTTTATCGCAAAAAGACTTGTATATCTTATCAGTACCTCATTGATGGCAAACCATTGGAGAAGACTCGTAACGTTATGGATTTAGGAGTTACTCTGAGTCATGGACCTCTCTTTCACAAAACAGTTTGAATATGTTTGCAGGAAAGCATCGAGAGCACTGGGTTTTGTATTAAGGCACACTCGTGATCTTAGAGATCCCAAAGCGGTGCTAACTGTGTACAATGCATATGTCAGAAGCCTTCTTGAGTACGCGTCATTGGTTTGGTGTCCTTACACCAAGAAGGATATAGTCAGACTGGAAGCTATACAAAACCGTTTCATCAGGACTTTTAAAAAAAGGTTACCCAGCGGTGCTACTTATTTATGCTCTTTAGAGTCTAGAAGACGAAATGCTGGGCTTTTATTCTTGAAGAAGCTCTTGAATGGCGAAATTGATTGCATGGAGCTACTTGCTGCCAATCCTTTTCATGTGCCACCTCGCTGCTTGCGCAGTACTTCGCATTTCGTGGTCCCTGCCTTTAAGACTACTGCGCTGTTCAATGGTGACGTCATTTGTAGATTATGCAGGTCATGGAATGAGTATATTCCTGGTGATGTGGGCTTTCAAATGGCATCTGGACTTTTTAAGAAAACATTTTTGCATTACATGAAGTGTTAATATGAGCATGTATTACTTTACTTTTAATTGTATGTATGTAATGACTTCAACCATAAGGCTTACGCCGTTTGTTGTTAAAATTTAATAAATAAATAAATAATCAAGAGAGTACCACTGTTTTTAAAATAAATATTTTATTCTCTAAGCAAATTTAAGTATACTTTGCAATATCACAACTATGGAAGGGAATAGCTCAGTGGTAGCGCGCTGGACTAGCAACGCGGAGATCACGGGTTCGAATCCAGCGTGCTACTCTTAGATTTTCTCTTCCTAGGAGCCCCTACAGCTCACTCTCCAGTGATGGAGAGTGTTGTCTGTAACGGGAGAACACTGTCCGGTGGCCGGCAGTGCACTGAGAAGGCTCCGGGCGCAAATGACCTCAGATGTTGAGACGCCTTAAATTAAAAAAAAAAAAAATCACAATTATATCTTAATAAATCAGATGTTTATCTAGAATAGAGGCAAATCTCTATCACTGGCACTGAGTTTAAGAGGGCGATTCCTGAAGCAAGTGTTCTGGCTTGAATGTCTGTTTTAGACTCTCTTTAAAAGAATGCCTTCTAATTGTTCGTTCAAATCTTCCCCTGTGAGAAAAAAGGGGTACACAATGCTACAAGGTTCATGAACTCTCCCTGTAACTGTACTTCTTCTACCTGGGTTACCCTTTTGCTAACAAGCTCTCATTTTTCTCATAATTTTCTTCAATTAAAATAGATATAATTTCTTGCATCCATCACACGGTCAGCTGACCATGAGAATGTGGGTTATTAGGTATTTTTTTCATAATTCTGAATTTTTCATGTAAACTGTGTATATTATAAATAAATAACCATTTATTATTATTATTAATTATTATTACTTCCCCTTACTAGGAGTAAGAGAAATTAAAAAAAAAAAACGAAAAGAACCGAAACCTTATATTTTAAAGCAAAAAAGTCTGTGTTAATTTATTACACAGTAACAGATAAAGTAGCCATTAGCCACTAAGTGCACGTGAGCAACTATACAGAAGAAACTGTTACCTACAACTTAAACATAAATTTATCTTAACTCTTGACATGTTTCTCTAAGTGCAACCTAATTTTTAAAAAAAAAAATTATTTTATTAATATGCTTTTAATATTATTTCCACTAAAATGGATACAACAGAGATTAACTAAAATTAAATGATTATTATCGAATATGTTTGGAGTAACCAACAGAGGTTTTTTCACATTTCCTAATTAATCACAAATTGTTTAAGGATTGCTAAGTTTTCTACAAACATAAAAAAAAAAAAAAAATAATATAGGAAATTATTAAATTCAAGATATTAACTATTAGATAAAAACAATTTATTTGGTTTCTTATGCGCCATGCAAACGGTATTTGGTTAATGAATATTGTTTGTTAACATCTGTAGCCTCTTTCCTAACATTTAACCTATTGGTTTAAGCTTTACTAATGAAAGGTAAGATTCGATAGGTGTTGAACCCGTAATTTATATGATCGGTAAAAATTCTGTTTAAATTGATTTGTAATTTTTTTTTTTTTTTTAATTTAAGGCGCGTCAACATCTATGGTCTTTGGCGCCCGGAGCCTTCTCTGTGCACTGCCGGCCTCCCTACAGTGTTTTCTAGTTACAGACAGCATTGTCCATCAGTGACCTTACTCCTATGAAGAAGAAAAAATCTAAGGGCAGCTGGACTTGAACCCGGATCCACCGCGTGGTAGTCCATTATGCTAACCACTTAGCTGTTCCCTTCCCTACTATTTTTTAATTGTTATTACAATCACACCATAATGAAGAAGTCTTATTAGAAATGATAATATTGAACTAAATTGCAAAAAAAAGTAGAAATACAAGTAGTATCTAATATTACAGTTGTTACAAAAAGGAAAATTACCTTTTTATGTACCACCATAAATTCTTATAAACGAAACTAATCTATTTTTATAGTCTTTTAGTAGAAATTCAAGTTATTAGCCATTACTAGTTTTATGTACATACAGTTTACTGAATTTAATCAAGTCCTAGTAGCTTTTTGTTTTTGCAAAGATATTTCATTTAATTTGTTATAGTCATTTTGAAATATTTAATAATGATTAAGACAATAATGTTAACTATCGAATTTAGAGAGCTGGTACTTTATGAAATTCATATTAATGGGATAGATTAAAAGGGTAATTATAGTCTCTCGAGTCAATACTGAATATAATCCAAGGCAAATAGCATATTATAATTGAAATAATAATGATGATGATCCCTTTAGAACTAGAAAACTAGATGTATTTTGTTCGTACATGTGCGTAAATGTTTCTTTGAAAATACAAGAGTTTCTTGGACTTAATTTGTTACAATTCTAATCGCAAACTTTATTTAAACTCAGAATGTAATTATTAAACTTTAAATTAATATTCAATGTTATCTATAAAATTAGATAGTAGAAAACTGTAATTCTATGCAACGTAAGCAATTCTTAACAAAATTTGTAATGAAAAATTTATAGATTAATTAATTTAACTTTATAGATTCTCTAGAACACCCTAAAATCAATTTTCTCCGATAAAATCTGGCCGTTAAAAAATGATCACTTAATAAAAAAACAAAAAAATTCAGTAAAACCATATTTCTGGTTGATCGATTTTGACTGAAACTTACGTTTCATTGTGTTTAACGAAATTTTCCTTGAGTTTTCAAAAAGTAATATCAACTTTCCAGTTTCCAACGGTTTTTTTCAATGATGAGATAATTTATTGTCACACGCACACACAATTATCCATATATTATGGAGATAATGTTACATGTCTGTACATATCACATTTAAACGGGCCACTTTTGAAAGAACTCTTAAACGAAGCAAGATATCTAACAAGTGAACATAACGTTTGTTGAATTATTTTCGTTCTACTTTATGATAGTGTTAATGTTTTTTTATTTTATTGCCGCCTTACACCTTAAATCTGTGGTGGAATGTGGCGATTTACTTCTGACCCCCACTTTTTACTACTGTATTGAAAACTATATAAAAAAAATGAAGAAAAATGCCATTAATTTCACTTCAATATTTCAAACCGTTACCGAAATATTCAACCATAAAGATTCAATTTTCACCGTTTTTTTTTTTTTCTATTTTTCTGTTTCCTAAACTAAAATTAATATATTTTTTTTTTATCCCACACAATTCGGGCGGTTCCTGAGCTTGCGCTCACACCCGCCCAGAGAAGCCATCGACTTCAGAAAGAGAAGGAGGAAAAGAGCTAAAGAAAATTAACGCCCTCCCTCCCTCCTTCACCAACCCAAGTAGACAGCGCGGAAACACGCTATCCAAAGGAACCTAAAACATCTAAACAAAACAACAGCAGAGCCCCAGGAGTACACAACAACAAGCCACAGATCCAAAAAGAAACAACAATAACAACAACAAACACAACACCAACAAAAGAGCCACAAGAATAAAATGAATAAAAACTTTCAGCAACCACTCACACACAACCACGCAATAAATACATCCACTCAAAGCCTCGCACATACCCATAACGTATAACCCATCCATACCATACATCCCAAAACGTATATCCTAACAAGAACTAGCAATTGCCCAAACAATACAACAAGGGGAAACTCCAAAAAAAAATAAAAAATAAATAAAATAAAAAAAAATAAAAAAATAAAAAATAAAATAAAATAAAAAGAATAAAATAAATAAATAAAAATAACTCACCCAAAGCAATCCTTCCAACCTGCCCTAGCTCCGCCTTACAAGGCCCCACGACAATCGGCGCTCAAACACCTCGACCGCGTGGGCGTTAGTCACTCAAAGACCTTGCCTAAAACCGATAACAAACAAATTGGGCGATACGATCTAGGATTCTCCAAAGGCTTATCCATACTTTTTAACAAAAATCTCAACTCCCCAGACTTCCAGCAATTGGGAAAGCAGCCTTCCGATAGGCAACAGTTGAAGGTATCTAACAAGGCCTCGGGGCAAATCGACCAAGCCCTCCTTATAATCTCCAAGGTAATACGATCCGGACCCGGTGTCGAACGAGTTCTACACTTATCCAATGCTACATCTACGTCAGAACTTTCAAAATCCTCCAAGAGCTCTTCATTGTGATAATTACCATTCCTTCGTCTAACCTCAGCCTGCACAGGCGTTTCCTGATCGATCGTGTCATGAGGCAGTAATACCCTCAAGAGCTCTTCAACAGTCTCCTCCCAACTCAAGGATCTCCCTGCTCCCAAATTAACAGATGCCAAAATTGATTTTTGCGAGACCCGCGTCGTTAATTTCTGGATTAAACCCCAAGGGGAGACACCAGCTTCTCTCCTGACATACTCCCGCCAACAGTCCTCCTTCGCCTTCCGAGTCCCCGCAGTGTAGGCATTCCTCTTGATCTTAAACTCCTGCCAAGCTACCGACAACTCTTCCGCTGTCACCCTTCGCCGGCGTAACCTTTGGAATCTTCTCCTAGCCTCATTCGCTTCACGCCGAAGTGCGTTTAATGCCGAAGACCACCAGGGAACGCCACCGACTCGTTTACGCCGAACCGGCATCGATTCAAAACCCGCCATAACAATCGAAACAGTCAAATACCGTGCTCTCTCTTCAGCCAGCTTAGAGCGAAACGCAGCTAAATTCCTTCCCTCAAACCTACCCAGGAAGCATCGGTCGAAGCAGTCCCAGTCTGCCCGTGCGACCACAAAACGGTCCGAACCCGGCAATCTTCCAAACCGTGCCATAGAACTTGACTCCAGAACAATGCATTGATGATCGCTTGAACACCAATCGGGCTCAATCCGCCACCTCCAGTTCAAGCGTGTAGCCGCCGGAGTAGCCACCGTAACATCAATGTTGAACTCACCCGCATGAGAAGAGAATGTAAAATGCGAAGACGCCTCATGGAGAATCAGTAAACCATACTCCAGCAAAAAGTCCTCTAAGCACTGCCCAGAGTCGTCAGTGCTTCCACCAAACCACGCTGGCAACTAGCATAAGCGTCCATTCCTATTAGAACAGGTTTTCCCCTCAAAACTCTGAGAATCTCATCCAACTGATAAAGAGAACGGCCAATAGGAATACTGTACCTGCAATAGAGACTTACAACGTATAGGTCACCGAAGTTTCCATGTAATTGCGCACAAACTAGGTATTGGCTAGAAAATTGGGGAAGATGCAGGATCCCAAACTCTGAATTGCACACAATAATCGAAGCCCAAGACCTTTCCGAACCAGGCCCATTTAAAACCCTAAAAGGTGCCGGAAACACCGAGCCGTCCCAAAACGAAACGTTAGGTTCCTGAATCAACAAGACGTCAATACCTTCCTCATGAACTTTATTCCTAACAGTTGAAGCTATCTAACAAGGCCTCGGGGCAAATCGACCAAGTCCTCCTTATCATCTCCAAGGTAATACGATCCCACTTACACTGCAGACCCACTACAGCGCATTCCGGGTATTAATCTGAGCAATTCGCAAACTATTCCGCAAAGCCATAATCAACCCGATTTAGCTGCCTTTCAACGGCCACCCGATACGCTGGGCAGTCCCTACTGGTGATGCTATGCTTATCTGGTTTCTTCGCTCTCCGGCAAAGAATACAAGCCGGATTCTCACTCGAACGCGTACAATCCTTAGTTCCATGTCCCTCCATAGCACAGTGACCACATGCAACAACCGCCTGCCTACAGGTGGACGACACATGTCCATACATTGGCACTTAAAACAACGTCGGACTCCCAGAAAATCCTGGACTCTACACGATCGCCATTCTATATATAATCTCTCGCGATTCCTTAACATGACTCTAATTTCAGGGGAAACTTCAGCCACCCAATTGACCAAATCTACCCGGCGCGAACCAGCGCGAAACCGCAAGCGAAACTTATTCCGAACATCTGAGACTCCTTTTAATTCTTCGTTCTGTTCCAAGACTGCATCCACGATTTGTTTCTCCGACAGACTCCTATCCACGTCATATATAATGATCCTAAATGAAACTAAAATTAATATCTCAAAGAAAAAATTTATGACAAGGAACCAACAACTCCAGAAGCCCCTAGAGAAGACTTAATCCAAACCTGCTTAGCAATTCCGGCAGACATGATACAATTAGCAACTTCATATGTTGGGCCGCGACTGCGCTTGTACCGTTTAAGCCGAGGAGGTCTTATTGAATAAATAGGAAAAATATTCTTTTATCGATTTTTGTAAATAATCTGGAAAATTGTTTTGTTTTTAAGTCTCAGGTAAATAAATGTTTTACCTGATTTTTAAGTCCCTTATAGTTTTAAAATAGGTTTCTAAGTTTTAACAGCATTTGAGCTCTCATTTGAGCATTTATTCGAAATTAATAAAAAAATCCGTTTTAAATTTTAGTTTACAAAACAGAAAAATAAGGAAAAAACGGCGAAAATTTAATCTTTATGGTTGAATATCTCGGGAACGGTTTGAAATATTGAAGTGAAATTAACGACATTTTTCTTCATTTTTTTTTTTTTTTTTTAGTAGTTTTCAATACAAAGTGGGGGTTAAAAGAAATCGCCACATTCCACCACCGATTTAAGGTGTAAGGCGGCAATAAAATAAAAAAAACATTAACACCATCATAAACTAGAGCGAAAATACGTCAACAAATGTTATGTTCACTTTTTGGATATCTTGCTTTGTTTAAGAGTTATTTCAAAAGTGGCCCGTTTAAATGGGACACCCATAGATAAGAACAGCATTGCTCAAAAACGTAAAAACTCTAGTAAGTTTAAACTTGATATTCCGTTTTTAAGTTTCACCATAGGATCCAAAGTTGTGTGTCAAAATTCCTCAACCGGAAGTATCACATTTCACTTTTTATTGTTGCAATTTTCTCAAAAAAAAAAAACAAAAAAAAAACTAAATTTTCATTAAATTTATTAAATCAACTACACGAACAAAGTGCTACAACGTATTTTTTTCTTTTTGAAATCTTTCTCTGGGAAATATTCATTTAAGGGCACTTTGGTGGGAAGAGGTGGTTTAAGGTATAAGGCGGTAACTAAAATCAAAAATCATTAACACCATCATAAACTAGAGCACAATTACTTCAACAAAAGTTATGTTCACTTTTTTGATTTCTTTCTTCGTTTAAAAGTTACTTCAAAAGTGGCCCGTTTAAATGGGACACCTTGTACATACATATATGTCCCAAGTTATATGGATAACGACTTTTTAACGGAAACTAAGATAACTAGAAAAAAAACTAAAAAATACGTGTCCCCGTAGTTTTTTTGTTAGAAATCCAAATTTAATTTGCAAATTTGTTTTGGTGCTTCCAGAAGCGAGATACAGGCGCCAACTTCATTTTTTCAATTGCGGAAGTGTGGTTTTTATTTAAGAAATAGATTTCTCTATTTTTTGTAAGAAAAATTTACTTGAACTTTTTTTTTTTAGCGATATTTTACAAGTTATGAATGAAAACATGATTCCTATAAGAAATTCCAAAATGATAATATAACGGATTTTTTTATTGAATAAGAAGAAAAGTACTATTTTATTATAAATTTTACACCTCAATAATTACAGATCTTGTTCGAACTGCCCTCCACGATTAGAGATGTACTGCTTCGGCCGTAAGATACAATTGGCAGGAAAGAGCATGTTAATGCATTTGGTTGGATTTCTAACAAATAACTACTGGGAGACGTATTTTTTAGTTTTTTTCTAGCTATCTTAGTTTCCGATAAAAAGTCGTTATCCATATAACTTGGGACACCTTGTATTATATACATATATATATATATAGACAGACAGACAGACAATTTACTACAAACACGCCTACTCAGGAGACTCAGAATATGGATTATTTCCATTTAATATTCACTCTCTGAAATTTGACCATACAGCACTTCCTCCTATACTAGTATGAGCAAAAAACAAAATAAAAATCTTATAACAATGAAAGCAAATAACACTTACTGAGATTTATTATGCAATCAAATTATGGGCATAAAAAATCTAATAAAATATTTATATTACTGAAACGAAATAAAACAGACAATGCTTAGCGGAAAACCTTTGTTTTTTCTTTGAAACAATACAGGGAGTTCACTAACTGCCAGTAATAAAAATAACCAGAATTATGGGCTCACTTAAGGGGGCTGCCTATGCTTTGTACAAATCTATTGTGATTTCTGCATATTTGCGGTCTACTAACGGGCACTAAAAGTCATTATATAATCTCCTGTTGAATAAAATATCTATATTTAAACTATTTTTCTCACCCCACTCATCAAAACTCTATTAAATCAACCTTTAACATTAATATAAAGCATAAACATTGCAAAATAGATCTTGGAGATTTGGTCACAAAAAAAAAACAAACCTTTTTTCCAAATTTCCAACGACGTTTCGGACAAATTTATATGAATTTCTTCAAAACTATTGTTTAACCTGTGATATATACAATCACCATGTATTGAAGATTTTTTTCAATTTTTTTGTGATCGAACCTTAACTTCAAGTTTTCAATATCAAATCCAGTGGTCATAAACAAACCATCAAAACAAAACATAAAGTAAATCACTTCCTCGATTTGGCAGATCTACAAAAAAAACTTTTCTGGTCGCACAGATATGTGACACAGAGATATCAATATGAATTTATGTATCGATTTTTTGCCAGTATTATTGAAATAATTGCAGTGATTTGTTTTCTAAATAAACTACAAATTAATGGTTTTCCAACGTTTCGATATTATCAGGAGTTATTGTACATGAATGAAAGGTTTACACGAGTTATAGTAGAGATATTTAATGTCTTCATTAAAATTTATTGGGCTAGAAATGATAATTGCAGTTGCCAAATTACGAATCAAAAATATTCTTAAAGTTAAAATTGACTATTAAGTAAGCTTGTGAAAAGTCAGGTAAATGAAAACAATAAAGAATAAACAAGTATTTACAAAAAGAAAATTTAATTAAAACCAATCCACACAATTTATGTATGGACTTTTAACCAACAATAGAGATCCGAGCAAAATGAAAATATATTAGTTTCAATTTCGTTGAATCTTTGGTAGAAATGGTTTTAATGTGGTTGTATTAAATGAATCTCACAATGTATGTATTTTTCAACAGAATCCCCTAATATATTTCTCCCAATTCTGCTAGTTTTTTTGCCAGCATAAAAAGAATTCTTTATCTTCATAAAGCCTGAGTCTGTTTCGTATATTTGTTTTCATTTTTTGCTGAGAAATATGATGCTAAATAATGACTCCTTGAATGGAATCAAACGAAAATCAAATATGACGGTGCAAGGCTCGCTGTAAGGCGGATATAGTAAAGTGTTCTGTGTAAACTTTGTAACTGTTTCAAGCGTTTATTGTTCAGTATATGAACCAGCGTTGTCTTTACCTCTGCAAACCACATCGTTTTTTTCAGGTTCAAAAGGTTGCTTACTTTAATCTTAGCTTGTCTGTCTTCTTGAATACAAGCATGAATGCAACATTCAAGTGTTGAATGTTGAATCCTCGATTTGTCGACCCGCACATTGCACGTCAGACACATTTGTCCAACCACTTTTTTAATGATCAACACACTTGTAAAAATTATGGTTGGGTTAGCAGAGGTGGAAAGCATCAAGATTTGTTTTCCCCCCTGTGATAACCTACTTCATTTTGTGGTCATCAAATGGTTTGCGGCGTTCGCTCATCATGAGGTTGTCACAATAAACTGTGCACAGATCTTTGTAAAGAATTCTTTATCTTCATGAGGGGTGAGTCAGTTTTGTATATTTGTTTTCACTTCTTGCTGAGAAATATGATGCCACATAAATGATTCCTTGAAGGGAAACAAACGAAAATCAAATCTGATGGCGAGACTGGCTGTGGGTTGAATGATTATCAAGACATCCTGAAAATGGGCGAACGTCTAAAAGTGGGTCGATAACCACAAAATAAAGCAGACTATCATGAAAAAGAAAACCTCTGATCCATACGTAAAAGTTCGCATAATTGAAACAATGTAAGTCGTATTGCTGAAGCAATTGGGAATAAATTTGAGAAGATTTAAACGCTTATAAAAAGAAACTAAATCACTGAACGCTGGTCTTCTTCCATAGGGTACATTTCTAAAGGACTTGGCGTCCTTGAATGAAAAATAATAGAGTTTATGTATTCAGTGATTAAGTAGTTCCTTAAGCGTTTACTTGTCTGTTGGATTTTATTTACGAAGCTTAAACAAAATCTTGTAGAACAAAAAAAAAAATTCATCACGTCGACTTCTGGTTAATAGATTTTTAACCAATGCGATGGTGTGGCCTGCGATTTTTTATTTTTGAGATATTTCGTTCACTCACAAACAAGACAGTTCGCTAAACGGAACCTCAAACCATGCAATGTTTCCTGTAAAAACTCAATTCCGAAATTTTATTACGATTCCTTTGACCAAATGTAAGAGTGAAAGTAAAAATAGATAACTCAAAATAAGTATTTCAAATTAACCTTGAAAAATATGATATGTTCGCAATAATTCTCTGCAACAATGAGAAAAAAATCTGATATGATATATTCACACAACTTTCTATTACTCCCCTTTACCAATTTACAATTATCTGCGCGACAGACACCCAAGGCGAGATGGCAAGTAGCGGGTGAAAAACAAAAATGAATAATAATAGAAAACAAATGAAAACGAGACTTACCGACGGTGACGGTGAATGATGAATTGATGAGACGAATGGCGGACTGAGAAGGAAGAGGTGGCGTATGTGTGAAAGTGTGTGTGTGAGGTGTGCGTGTGTGGCGAAAGAAAGGAACTCAGGTGAGTGTAGAAGGATTGGAATGCTCCTTTAGAAGCGGATGATGCAGTTGTTGAAGCGGCGGGTGATGGCGAGTCCGCTAAGGCGCAGGTGAAATAACCTTGTGAAGGTGATGGCGCATAGAGATGAATCTTGTTACTCACCGAGAAGTCAATATTAATTCATGGCGAATAAGCGCGTATAAGGCAACACAAAATTTAAAGGCGAAATCCACAGACTGGTAAACAGATGTTAGCTAGTCGAGCGACAGAAGAAGAGAACGGCCCAGTGTTGTTCAGGCGAACTATAGAAGATAAGTGAAGAAATTTTATAGGAAGAGAACGTTTTAAGAGTGTGGGAAAATAAGTAAGGCGCGAACCCGGAGAGATGAAGGGCGCCGACAATCCCACCACCAAGAGAGAGAGAGAGGTAAAAGGCGGGGAGGCGTGGGAAATATGCGGGCAATGAAATAACAATTCAGAAATAGCAAGGCAAAGTTAATCTGTCAAAGGTGCCGCGACCTAACAGGCAAATTTTATAGTTAGTACAACAAATTTAATAAAATTCTTCGGTATTTTTATAGAGAAAACCGCAAAAACTGTTCCTTCCTATCCGGTTTAATAATTTTGTTGAAACTCGAAATTTTTGGCAATTTATTTACTTCTAATTAATTTTGTTTAAATGGTAGAATCGTATAATCAACTAAGATAGCACTTAAAGCGAAAATATTTACCCTACCTCTCTCCCCCCCCCAAAACCCTTAAATGACTTTAACCGCAGAAATGTTCCAAATAAAAGTAGTAGCTTTTCATAATGAAGAATAATTGTGAAGTTTAATCATTATTCATTATTCAATTATTCAATTATTCATTATTCATAATAATGAATAATTGTGTAGTTTACATAATGAAGAAATTTAATGAAAATAGTTAGAGACGTTTTAGAGAATGTTAGCAAGAAAACTGAAAAATACTTTTCAGTCAAAAAAACACACTTTCGATCATACGATTTTCTTCAAACACGGTATTTCAACAACATATTACTTTCTCTTACTCTTAGTAAGAGGAAGTATTGTAATCGTGTCAAATATTCGATATCGAGTTTTCACCGGAAATATCCGTTTCGAGGTCCCCTGAGTCCAAAAAAGTGGTTTTTAGCAAATGGTCTGTGTGTGTGTGTATGTGAACAGTATAGCTCAAAAACGAAAAACCGTAGAAAGTTCAAACTTGATATTCCGTAACTTGATTTACCTTTTTGAGCTATGCTATTCATATCTAAGGGTGTCCCATTTAAACAGGCCACTTTTGAAATAACTCTTAAACAAAGCAAGATATCTAAAAAGTGAACATAACATTTGTTGACATATTTTCGCTCTAGTTTATGATGGTGTTAATGATTTTTTGATTTTATTGCCGCCTTACACTTTAAATCGGTGGTTGAATGTAGCGATTTCCTTTTGACCCCCACTTTTTACTACTGTATTGAAAACTATTAAGGATAATGAAGAAAACTGCCGTTAATTTCATTTCAATATTTCAAACCATATGCCGAGATATTCAATCATAAAGATTAAATTTTCATCGATTTTGCCCCTAATTTTCTGTTTCATAAACTAAAATTAAAAGCGGATTTTCTTATTCATTTCTAATAAATAAGAGAGTTCAAATGTTGTTAAAACTTGAAAGCTACTTTAAAACCATAAGAGACTTAAAAAATCCGGTAAAACATCATTAAAATAAAACAATATTCCAGTTTATTTATAAAAATCGATAAAAAAAATATTTCCTATTTATTCAAAATAACTTCCTCGGCCACAAGCGCAGTCGCTGCTCAACATATGAAATTGCTAATCGTATCATATCTGCCGGAATTGCTAAGCAGGTTTGGATTAAATCTTCTCTAGGTGCTTCTGGAGTGGTTGGTTTCTTGGTATAAATTTTTTCATTGAGATATCGATTGCCAAAGATAACATCAAGGTGGCCTTAATCTGGCAATCTGTCAATCACGAGGCCAGCTTACCGGTGTAATGTGATAACAAGAAGGAGTGATAACAAGAAGGAAAATATATAATTTTTAATTATAAAAAACTATAACTAGTGGTGCCAGCCAGACGCTGGTCCAGATCAAGAGCCGCGGTCAGTGCACGGTCAAAGGAACCGCCAAGGACAACCGTCAAAGACACACTGCCTTCAAAAGGGTCATTATACGGTCAGTATACAGAAGCCGCCTGGCCAATATACAAAAATCAACAAATCATCAAAAGACCAACCACCTGGCTACAGTCCTTTGATAACTACCAAATCATTTTTAATTAATTTAGTTTATCTTTTCAAACGTTTAAATTATTGTTAAAATATACATATATATCTATTTTCGTAAATTCGTAATTCATATTCCGAATAACAACTCTCTAAAAATCTCTAACTAACTCCCAACTATTCATCGCATCATAACCCTCTTCAAGACATCTGAACCCATTACACCGGTCCCAGTCTCCCGGTCCAGCTTTTACTAAACATCTCATTCACTTCTTTTCTTGCCACTAAAGCATAGAGCGCGGGTCAACTCTCTTTATCGGTACCATATTCTTATTCTGACATTCAATAGCACATCCTCCAGCAACTGTTGCAGCAACTCTTGGCGAATAAAATTAGCATATTCTTGCCCATTTAAGGTACCTGGCGGAATGTATGGGCCAATAGTTTTGTCTCCAACCATTCTGCACCAAACATTAACAGACAGATGTTCAGTAACCGCTGGATCAGAAGAAGACAGGGGCCGGTAAACTGGCCTTCTAAATTGCCAGATTTCTTAAATGTTGATGTTTTCTGTGGCGATATTTCAAAGAAAAAATTTATGCCGAGGAACCAACAACTCCAGAGGCCTCCTTAGAGAAGAAGACTTAATCCAAACCACCTTAGAAATAACGGCAGACATGATACGATTAGTAACTTCATATGTTGGCCAGCGACTGCGCTTGTGCCGTTTAAGCTGAGAAAGTCATTTTGAAAAAATAGGAAATCGATATATTTTTATCGATTTTTATACATAAACCACTTTTTTTGGAGGCAGGAGACCTCAAAACGTGTATTTCCCGGTTGAACAACGATATTGAAAATTTGACACGATTACAATAATTCCTAGAGAAAGTAAAAGTAAGAGAAAATAAAAATAATGACTTTCAAAAGAATATGGTCGGTCTATTAAGAATTGGTTGGTACTAGAAAAAGTGTGGTACTAGAAAGTTTAGAAAGTGGTACTAGAAAAAGTTTTTTTTGTTCACATTAAATTATATTTTAATAAAATAAAAACATCCTTTATCGTCCGATTCTATTCATAGTGGTGACATCATTGATCAAAACGAAAAGTTGAAAAAAGAAAAGAAAAACTTGTACCCAACAAATTTATGAAAGAAAAAATTATTTTTCTTAATAAACTTGAGAGTATGTCAAAATGATCTGTTTTCTAACTGGGTACTTCTTTCTTTACACAATGGAAATTCAATTTAGCTTGAATAATAATAAAGCTCATCTCGCAGCTTGTCCTAAACATGCCTGAACACAAGTCTCTCTTACTTGCTAAGTACAAGTTTAAAAGAGGAAAGTTGGCTGGTGTAAAAATCTGAGGGGGAAGTAAAATAGAATGGTTCGCTCACGTTCAGCTATTTACTTATTGAAGCTTGAATTGAGCTTCTTCATTTTTTTCTATTCATACCAGCTCTTTTTCTTTCTTCTAACATTCATTCATTCTACTACCTCGTTGGAAATCTTTTCTTCATTCTACTGAAACATTCCAAAGTAAAAGTTGTATACATTACTAAAACCCAAATCAATTCTAATAAATTCTTTTCAATAAAAACCCTATCTGGTTTAGTTCACTTTCATCTTCAAATAGAATAAAAGCCTGTGTATTCAATAACATGGTTCATTTATATGCCTGTCCAGTGTGTTACTCAATTTTCCTGTCCCCTTGTTACTTTATTGTAAAACTCACAATAACATATCAATTAGTTGCTTAAATAATTATACTAAACTTTGGCTTCATTGAAATGATTAAAGAGTTACTACAATTCGCTATTATTCTAGTGATTCACACTCGAACTTCTTGTATGGATAGTTGGGTCTACTATAATTCTTTGGTACACGGACGGATCTAGGATGGAGGAAAGAGTGGGAGCTGGCGTGTACAGGGCACATCCGAGATGTGGACATCTCGGTGATCCTGAGAAGGCTCTTTCAAGCGGAGCTAGTGGCAATTATTACCTGCGCCGCCGAAATAAGATGACGGGGATTGCATAATTACAGAATCGTCATTTATTTGGATAGCAAGGCTGCCCTGCGGGCAATTGACTCGTGGGAGATCAGCTCAAGGCTGGTGTGGGATTGCCTAGGTGTACTCAGGGAATTTAGTAGCCACAATAAGGTTTTCCTGGTCTGGGTACCTGGGCATTCGGGTCACAGAGGCAATGAGGCGGCAGATCGCTTGGCCCGGGAGGGTTCCGTCGGAAACCTTATCGGGCCTGAACCGTTCTGCGGCGTCCCGACTCTTTTCACGCCTCAGGATTGCATCCATTAGGACATAGATGCACGATCGATCACGAGAATGGTAGCTAGAACCCCAGGGCAAAGGCAGGCGAAAACGTTCATTCATAGCTACTCGCCCAGGCTAACTGCTGAAATGTGTTTGATGTGCTGTTGTTGTATGTTTGTAGTAGTAGTTGGTGTAGCACGAGCGGTTTAGTAAAAGGGTTTGTGTTTGTAATTTTTAAGAGAGAGAAGTAATACGAATGCCTTCTCTTACAAAACAGCTGGCCAAGTGGTCATTGTATTAATTTAACGGATTCTTGTGCCTTTGTCTCCCTAGTAGCAATGACCTTAAATTGCAGTACCTGCCTCTTTTCACTGCACTAAGATACATTTAAAATATTAACAAAATTCTATTTTTCAAACTATAAAATATTCTAAACTATTTTTCAAAACTATTATTTTCTTTCATTTCTTTCTTCCACTACACTGCAGAACACTCTAATTATGCCGGGTGGCCATAAGGATAGCAGTTGAAATTCTCACTGGCCACTGTAGACTTAATAAGCACATGCACCGCATGGGCCTGACAACGGATAGCCTGTGTAGGTTTTGTCAGGAAGAAGAGGAAACAGCACTGCACGTTCTGTGTCAGTGCGAGGGGGCTTGTATGATTGAGGTTTCGCCTCTTTGGAGAGTAGAAGCTGACGCCTGCAAGCCTCAGCCAGGGGGCCCGTCTCGGGTCTATTAAATCTATTAAGGCAGACAGGACTCGAGAGGGTGCTCTGATGGGAGGTGCTCTTAACCGACCACCTAGGAGCCCCCCAGATTCCAAAGTTCAAATAAAGGACTGGGGAGGAGTCTCCAACTTAGGGGATCGCGGTGGCGCAGGCTGAAGAGCCAATCCCCCCACAGAATCTAATCTAATCTAATCTACTACAAATCTTGACCTGTTATATTATTGTGCGTAGTGACCCAATATATCTCAATATTATGACATGATTCATAACACTTTTACTCTCTCTTACTAGCTGAAATAAAGATCGATCGTTTCAAATTTTCAATGTCGACTTTTCACTGGATATAATACATTTTCAGGTCGCCTGAATCTAAAAAGTGGTATGTGAACAACGTAGCTCAAAAAAAAGAAGAAAAAATCGCTGAAAGTTACAGCCAAATCTAAGTGTCAAAATTCCTCAACCGATTGGTACCATTTTACAAAATGCATTTTTCAGTTTTTTGCAATTTTCTCGAACACGGCTTCAGCGAATTTTTCTTTAAAACAAATTATACCTACTACACCACTATGAAGATCTAATACTACATTTATTCGGAACATTTGTCCGAGAAATTTTTATTTAATAGGGCTTTTAGGGGAGGGTTGGGGGTAATGTTTCCCTCTAAAGTGCTATTTTAGTTTATTATACAATTCCTACATCTAAATAATATTATGAAATGTTATGTATTGGGGGCTAAAGAAATACCATTTCCAAGTTATATATTTATTTAATATACGGCTTGGATATTCCGTCAGCCGGAGTTAGATGTAAAAAAAAAAATTATAAAAAATCTAATTAAAAAAAAAATAAATAAACAATGACCCACCTTGAAAAAAAGAAACAATTAAAAATAAATATAAATAATAATAATATTATTATCTAAAAGAAAATGAACAATCCAATAATGGTTACAAAAATGTAATAAGGGAAATAAACTAAACTTAATTAAACACTATTTACAAACAATAGAAAATAAATTTAACAAGTATTATGAACGATCATTTACATAAAGAGATTTGCATACAAAAAAAATAAGGAGATATTTAGAAAACTAAATGTAAAAGCAAAAGTATTAAATTCAATAAAATAAGAAGGAATCATAATCAGAAATTAAATTCATGAACCAGACTATACCGATAATGCCAAGTAGCCCGTGCACACCTGATAATATCCTCGCAATTCAGTGTGTTGAGCATATTGACGAGCTGAACCACAGACTGGGAAGGACTAATAGAACACACAGCCAGAAAGTGCACACAGACCTCCCTTACTCTCAGATTACACAAGAAAGGGATGTCGGATTCTCTTTCAATCCAAGGAATATAATTCAGAAATAATAGTCAGCCCTCATTTTGAAGAGCCAGCGCAATTCATTTAATGCTAGACGTCAGAGTTAGACTGTTCTCCAAAGGAATTTCGCTTGAAGGTCCAACTGTTTATAACAGGTAAAGCGGGATTCTCTGGTGCACCTCTCAGACTCTTCCTGACATGCCAAACCTATCTAACTATTAATGAAGTCATCTGAGATTTCCAAAAATACATAATGCATAACAGAGAAACTGAACTTGCAATATAATTTCAATTAGACAGTGTCCGCGATCAACTGCTAAATAAAGTAATTGCACTTTTATTTGCGGACACTTAATGTCCCACTTCATTGCACCATTCATAAAGGCTCTGCATTGCTTCGCCATTTTTGTTTAGACCTTCTCATGGACAACTCTCCAATGTTGAGGATAATATCATTAGCAAATTAATCGGTTTGTAATTTCGGTGCATATGTCACAAGTCCGCCATATATATATTTAACAACATAGGATTAAATACAGCTCCCTGAGATAGCCCTAATCCAGGCATCCTAAGATCCGTAACCTGATTTCCTTATTGGATGATAATTCGCCTACATTGCAACATATTAATTACATCTATGTTTATTCTGGCCGGCACCATTTCCATGTTCCATTTTATCTTCCAATATGTGAATAAGGCTTATCTCTATCCACTTTGGCGGCCACTAATGTATGTTTGTTTTCAGTCCTATTAATGTGCACTTCATTAATAAAAGCCGCTTTTTAGTCTATGTTGATAAGGGAGAGTAATATTGTTAGTTACATAGTAAATTACATAAAATTTGTAATATATTAAGAATATATATTTGTTAAATTAAAATAAAAATTTAAATAAAATGGTTAAAAGTAATCAAACATTACTATCTGTTTTTCCAGCCTACTGGTATTATTTAAAATACCATATTTCCAATTCCATATTGGCGGCTATCTTCTTTGTTATATTATTATTTTGAAACCGGGTTTTTTTTCCTTGTAGGCTTACAGCTTATGTTGGCTTTATTGCTTTTGGAATATATACACCCACCCACTATTGTGCGGTTACCATTTAGAATTTTTTTTTATTGTTTCTATAATAGGGGGGGGGGATTTTCCCCAAAACTTTCAGTCGTATTAATTTTCTCACTCACTATTGTAGCGATCTCTGTATGCAGAATTAATATGACACGAAAAATTACCCAAACATTTTTTTCTAATAG
This sequence comes from Triatoma infestans, assembly GCA_011037195.1. NCBI lineage: Eukaryota > Metazoa > Arthropoda > Insecta > Hemiptera > Reduviidae > Triatoma > Triatoma infestans. The sequence goes on along the minus strand of JAAEAF010002126.1, from coordinate 33,203 downwards.
TGCGGTATTTCTTAAGCCGGTAACAAAATAAATTAGTTAAACATACATTTTCTTATACTAAAAAATCTTTGACAAGAGATTATCTTAAGAAATTTTCAATAAACTTGGAAAATTTTACTCAGATGCCTTGACCATAAGTAAAGTGGTAGTAGCGTAGAGAGTAATAGTGGAGGTATTGGCTGACCCAGATAGCTGGGTAGAAATTGTGTGTGTTTACACTATAATCCAAAAGATAGCGCCGAAATATTGCACAAACAAAGTTATTTGAAGTGTAAGATCACAGATTTTGCAGAAAATCTTTCTAAAACGATTTCTACAGAAAAAATGTTACAAATAAAAGAGATAGGTTTATTATATTTGCCATTAATATTCCAACTTTACAGAAAATAATTGCAAAGAATTTCCTCCCCCCCAAATCAAAATTCATACTTCCGGTAGACCGATTTTCTTCAAATTTTAAAAAAAGATTTCTTGCTAAAGTGTTTCAAAATAAAGTGATAGGTCTTTATATACGACTTTTTATATACTTTATATACGGTCTTAATTACGTATGTAATTAGTTTTAGGAAAAATAATCGTTGGAGACGTCTGCGAAAAATTCAATAGGAAACAAAACCGGAAATAAAGTCGGACTTCCGGTTTACCGAATTTTGCCCGAAACCCTCGTATCAGATTCGGTGGTGATACCTAAACAAAACACTTAAAACTAATACTAAAAATACTAAACGCTTTCTGCGATTTTACGTTCTTTAGATATTTTGTTCCCGCCCACACATCATTCGCTAAAAATCTTCTTTTGGGGGGGGGGGGCATTCAAGGGACCTTAACACATATTCCGCCGCGGTGAAAACTCAATTTTTTCCTGAATTTTTTTATACCTTTTTTTTTTTTTTTTTTTTTTTTTTTTTGTTTTTTTTTTTTTTTTTTTTTTTTTTTTGTGTTTTTTTTTTTTTAGCTGACATCTAAAACGGATTTTGAGGTCATTGTGAAGGTTTTTGAAGAGGCGTTGATTTGTTTCTGAAGATTTTTTGTTGGAATGATTGAATCCAATAGTAATTGAAAATGCTTGGTTGAACCCACAAAACCTTGCATCCGTATATATAAAGGGAAGATTTCGATCAATTAAAACGGTGGCTATATTATCTGCTGAGTTCAACTCTTTTTAATAATTGTGCATTTTCCATGAGAGGGTTTTTTTTTTTAGAGATGAAGTCTCCAATATCTAATGTCTATTATAATGGATGTGTTAGATGGAGAGAATTTAAGTCTGGTTAATGAAATGAGAAGATTGGGTTAACAGGTTAACTACGTATAATAATAATGAGACACAGCCTGCCTGGACTTTACAGTAGAGAATGGTTAAGGTATAGTGGTATGAAAGTGGCACGAAGTGACTGGCGAGATGATGAACTATAGTGAACTATATTGAACTGTATCGAACTGTCCTCGCTGTATTTATACAGTTTCTCCCACTCCAGTCCGAGAGAGTGCTTGGGTTTGTTTCTCAACTCTCTTTGGTTGCTGATCTCTCTTTGGTTGCTGATCTCTCTTTGGTTGCTGTTACATCATCCTGTGTTAGATGGAGAGAATTTAGGTCTGGTTGATGAAATAAGAAGACTGGGTTAACACTGCTTAACTACGTATAATAATAAAGAGACACAGTCTGCCTGGACTTTACAGTAGAGAATGGTTAAGGTAGAGTGGTATGAAAATGACACGAAGTGACTGGCGAGTCGATGAACTATAGTGAACTATATTGAACTGTATCAAACTGTCTTGAACTGTCCTCACTGTATTTATACAGTTTCTTCCACTCCAGTCCAAAACAGTGCTTGGGTTCGTTTCTCTTCTCTTTACTCTCTTTGGTGGCTGATCTCTCGTTGGTTGCTGTTACAACTATCGGCATTATGGTTTTTAAAAAGCATGGGAAAAAGAATGGCGTGTCGGAGAGTGAAGAATAATTTTGGCTTTTTATAAGAATTACGTTTACTCTCCCATTTGGCAGACAAGTCTTGTAAAGAAGGCAAGGTATGCTAATAGAACATTATATGGCTAATAATATTTTTCATAGTCAAACGATTTTTGCCCCCAATTTATTGTTGGAAAACATTAAAGAATTGTTGGTGTTCACACAACTTTAGAGGATTAGCTAAGTGGTTAGGGCACTGGACTCCCACGCGGAGGACCCGGATTTTTCCTTCTTAGGAGCCCCTATAGCTCACTATCCGCTGATGAGCTGAGAGAACATTGTCCGGAGGCCGGCAGTGCACTGAGAAAGCTGCGGGCGCCAATGACCATAGATGTTGACGCGCGTTAAATTAAAAAAATAAATAAATAATAAAAACAACTTTAAATGGTGTAAGTTTTCCTAGTCCAGGGACTAAAAGCATGAATTTTTGGTGAAAAATTAACAAGAGAATGTAATAATAACTTAAAGAATATCAAATTTTTATGCCGCACATGTTTGAACTTTTGTATATCATTATTAATAATGTAAAGTATATTATTATTAATGAGATAAAGAACAAAGTTAACGTTAAACTTACTTCTTTAATTATGGTTAATTATAAAAAATTATCTGACATTAAATTTAATGAAATGCTGTAACTTATGTAATAAATTATGGAAATAAAATAAAAAAATGATTTCATCTAATTTAAAAGAATTTCAGCTCAATTTGTTTCTTCTTTCTTATTGCCTTAGATAATAAAAAAAAAAAATGTCAAAATCGATTTATCACATTAAATAATGCACATATCGCCGATGATGTATGTTAAGTAGCTATTGCTAAAAAATTTTAATGTACTACTATCGGATTTTCAAAACGACCATCTATTGTATGAACAGAGGAGCATGCTATCTATAAAGGCTGTCTGCATGAGTAGGCAACACGCAATATACATTAGGAGCATATTGAAACCTAATGGGGAGAAAGCAGTTTACGGGTATTTGGCTGATTTTCCAAGGTTATTGAGTGCATTTCACACTAAAATAATGTCACTGCAATAATAAGTGAAATTGAAAAGAGTAACAATTGAAATGCGATATGAATTATTGTTGTAAGGTATATGGATTTACTTCATCCCTCCTGTCTACAAAAAATTTAATTGCAACTCAGTTTTTTTTTTCAAATTGTAACATAACATTTATTTATTTTTTCCTCTTTCCTTTGGCATTGCTACCGAGGAGGCCATAGCCATAGGGTATTTGCAGCGTGTAATGGTACCGCAAAGATAATGCAACCACAGCAGAGAGAAGAGAGGCCCTCCCTGATTAACAGAGACTACTCTCTGAGTTAGGCAGGCTAGAGTGGAAAACCTGTGTATATAAGCCAGTGGGAATCTATCTAGAGGAATCTATCAGATACATCCATACAACTGTATATCGCATCGTGTCATATCTTTACTCACACCATTCATTCTATCATTTCCATTTTAAAGTCCAGTGCAGTTAGTGTAAACTTAGCTACATTATATCTCGTTAGTAGTGTTTTCATATCTCGTTCATTTAATCAAACCTAATTTCTCTCCTCAAAAAACCCATTATACAGCGTAATCCAGAGTCAAAATTGATTTTGTTAACTTTCTCATTTAAAATCCTAAATGAGACTTCGAGGATTGTTTATTCTCGTTTGGGAGCTGCGGAGAGAAGGGTGAAAGCCAGTAGGGGCTTTCCCCAAGGTGGGAGTTTGTCTTCTCATTTGTGGTGCCTCATCGTCGATGAGCTACTTTGGGAGATGAACCGTAGGGGATTTTACCTGCAGATGTACTCCGATGATGGGGTAATCTTAATCACAGGGAGGCATCTGAATGTGGTGAGTGACTTGATGCAGTCGGCGTTATCTTACGTGGAGCAGTGGTGTAGGAACTATGGCTGTCCGTCAACCCGGACAAAAGCTCCTTAGTTTTCTTTACCAGGAAGAGGAAACTGGAAGGGCTCAGGAGACCCAGGCTCTTCGGCAAGGAAGTGCAAATTTGCAGAGAGGTTAAATACTTGGTGGTCCTCATCAACAATACGTTGAATTGGCGGGCTCACATTGAGTATGTATGTGAGAAGGGACAGAAGATTTTCTGGCAGTGTAGGAGATTAGTGGGTAAGACCTGGGGAGTTAATCCCCGAGGCATCCGCTGGATTTATGAGAAGTTGGTGAAGCCAAAGATACTCTATGCCGCAGTGGCATGGTGGTCTGGTACCTTGATGGGAAGGAACAGCAAGAAATTGCTAGGAGTGCAGCGCACGGCCTGTTTGGCTATTACTGGCGCGATGAGAACGACACCGACGGTGGCATTGGAGATGCTGTTGGGGCTAACCCCTCTTCAGTACGCGGTAACGGGGGAGGCAATTAAAGGGTACCTCAGAATGAGGTGCAAGGGAGAATGGGTGAGAACCTTCCGGGGGGATCACACTAGGATTGAGGACAAAATTTGGCGAGTAAACCGATTTTTGCTATCCAAACTTGATGAGACGAGCAAGAAATGGGGATTTGAGAGAGATTATGAGATTACGATTGGCAGTATAGGGGATGATAACCTCACGAGGCCAACGGAGCCGGGCAGCGGTATTATTCGCTGCTATTCAGATGGCTCTAGGCAGGAGGGCACTAGCCAGTCGGGGGCGGGAGCATGGTTTCAGGAGTTGGATAGAGGGAGTTCGGTGGCCTTGGGTGGTATGGCCACGGTTTTCCAGACTGAGGTGGTGGGCATTATTGAATGCTGCCACCTGGTGGGGGAGTGGCAGGGAGATTTCAAGGAAGTGCGGATTTTCTCGGATAGCCAGGCCGCACTAAGGGCTTTGAGTAAGCCTTGGTGGAGTTCGAAATTAGTGGGAGAATGTCGGAGGAAGCTCAATGCTTTAGCTCGGAGGGGTACGGTGCGCCTCTATTGGATACCCGGACACGCGGGAATAGAGGGGAATGAGAGGGCAGACCAGTTGGCTAGGGAGGGATCATCTCAACCATTTTGCGGTCCTGAACCAGCCCTGGCTGTCACAAAGACGTTTCGTGACAAACAGATTAGGCTTTGGGAGACGAAAGTTTTAGAGAAACGCTGGGGGAACACGCAGGGGTGCCTCCAAGCCAAAAGATTTATAAAGACAAGTAGGCAGGGAACTTCGGAGTATCTCCTGTCCCTTAGTAGGACGGGTCTGAGGACCCTGATAGGGATAGTGACTGGACACACTTGGGTGTCCAGCCACTTGTTTAATATAGGGAGGACGTCTAGTCCCATTTGTCAGAACTATGACGACGGAGTCAGGGAAACGGTGTACCACTACTTATGTCAGCGTCCCCATTTCGCTGGTACTTGGTTTCGCGTATTTGGGAGGGCACCACTCTCGCAGAATTGCTGGGCGAGTTGGAGTTTAGGGATATCTTGGGATATTGCAGATTAACCGGCAAGTTACCGGGGGAGATTAATTAAGGGGTTACGGGGGGGTATCCGGGGGATAAGAGCCACATAGGCTTAGGTCCCGCGCCATTAGGCACCCGAACTACAATAACAATAAAACTCTAAATCTAAAACATAATTGGAAACTTTTAAGATAACTTTTCTTAACTAGGATTGCGGACACTCATAGAAGTGCAACAAGGCATTTCTGGGTGGGGGGGTTGCAAATGTTAATTCATTCATATTTGTAGGCATTAAAGAATGAATTAATTTCCCGGCCACGCCAAGCTATAATTTTGTACGAGTATACCATTGAAGTATGCGGTTACTTACATTATACGGTGTCCTATGTAAACGGGCCACTTTTGAAATAACTCTTAAACAAAGCAAGATATCTAAAAATAAACATAGAGTTTAATGAAGTATTTTCGCTCTAGTTTATGATGGTGTTAGTGTTTTTTTGATTTTATTGCCGCCTTACACCTTAAATCGGTCTATGAGAGTGACGATTTCCTTTTGATACCCACCTTTTACTACTGAATTGAAAACTATTAAAAAAAATGCCGTTACTTTCACTTCAATATTTCTAACCATTGTCGAGATATTCATTCATAAAGATTAAATTTCCGGCGTTTTTTTCCTCTTTCTCTGTTTCCTAGATTAAAATTAAAAGCGGATTTTCTTTTTAATTTCTAAAAAATAAAGGAGTTCAAATGCTGATAAAACTTAAAACCTATTTTAAAACCATAAGTGACATAAAAATCACGTAAAACATCATTAAAACAAAACAATATTCCATTTTATTTACAAAAATCTATAAAAAAAAATTGTTTCTATTTATTTGAAATGACCTACTCGGCTTGAACAGCACAAGCGAGTCGTTGCCCAACAGATGAAGTTGCTAATTGTATCAAGTTTGCCGGAATTGCTAAGCAGGTATGGATTTAATCTTCCCTAAGTGCTTCTAGAGTTGTTAGTTCCTTAGCATAAATGCTAAAGACTATTTCAGTGGCATATTTCTGCTTTTTGAAAAGTACGAGTGGTATTTTGAGTATATATTGTTGTCTGTTTTTGATTCGCTGGTTGTTGAAACTTTAAGTGTTCGTGAAAGCAGTTTAGTGTACCAACATTAAGATTTAAAAAATTTATTCTTACAAATTCTGTTCAAAATGATTTCTTCTAGATTTCGCTGAAAACAGTAAACTGACGGAATGCAAATTAAATTATGAATAAAAGTATTTTTATTTAATTAAACATTATATGTTTTTAGCCGATAGTTATATCAGTTAAAGTCAATCTTGTGTTTTTACTATGTTTACATTGGTTTATCCTTTGGTTTACTCAGTTATTAAAATTAAGTAGAAGTCTGTTTCAGATTAAAGAATTCGCCATATACATTACTTTTACGGATTTAATAATTGAAATGAAAGGCAGGAATTTGCAGAATATCAGAGATAATTTTCTAATCCTACACTACAAGATCGCCGTCATGTCGATAAATTCACCGACTTTTAAGAGAAGCAGGATCGTTCCATAAAACTACTGTCGAACATGGCCAAAATGATGTTGATTAAGAGGAAGCAATATTAGAGATTATTGAGTCCATCGCTAAGCGCACTTCGCTTTGGCTTGTACCCCATCATTCCCAAAATGTCCAGGGGCTTTTTTACCAGGAGATTTCGATTTGCGGAATGCACTTTTGTTATAGACTCTGTAATGTTATTGGTGATGAGTGGATGTTTGTAAAAGGGCTTGTAAGTATATATGTTTAAGAGAGTAAAGTATCAGAAATAAGAAAGTAGTCACCACTGCTAACAATAAATATATTCTATTGAAATAATAACTACAAGTTATTTGCAAAGGAATTGTTTAGCTTATTAATATGCACTGATGCTATAGAGAGCAAAAAACAAGTGTTCTGCTTCTGAGTGTCTACAACCAACTGTCTCGAAGGACATGTCTTCTAATTTTTCATTCAATTCCTCCCCTGTGAGAAGAAGGGGGCAGAATAATGCCATCAAGGTTCATGAACTTTTCCAGTAACTGTAATTTCCTACCTGGGTTACCCTTTTTGCGAACGAGCTTGTATTTTCTCATAATTTTGATTATTTTCTTTAAATAAAATAGATATACTTTCTTGCATCCATCACACTATCAGAGACGTTTTCCGTGATAGCCTGCTTCTTTTTGTGATCATCGACCGGTTTCGGGTGGTCGCCTATCATCACGGTTGTTTTGATGTTAAGAGAACGAAAACAAGTGTTCTGCTTCGGTGTCTACAACAAACTGTCTTAATGAATGATCTAGAATAAAGACAAATCTTTATCACTGGCATGAGTTTAAGAGAGCGATTCCTGAAGCAAATGTTCTGGCTTTGAAAGCAGAATCCAGACTGTCCGAAAGAATGCCTTCTCTTACAAAATAGTTGGCTAAGTGGCATTGTTATTTTCTTAACGGATTCCTGTGCTTTTGTCTCTTTACATCACCAAATACATTTCAATTTAATGAACCGATAGGCACTACAAAAATGTTTTTTCATGGACGGGGTTATATTCCAATAATAGCCCATATTTTTTTTATTGGTCCAATGAAAACTCTGATGAAACAAATTTTCAGAATAAGTTGAACATTTAATGTGGCTAAATTATTAAAGACCAACATGTAGCACCTTTTGTAATAGAAAAAACTGCCCCAAATTATGGATAATGATTTTCTTGCATGAAGATTTCAGATGTGGATTCAGAAGTACTGTGTACCACCTTATTTTGATAACAGGGTAAGTGGTAACAGCAATCGTCGGTACGGAAGAGGGATCCTTCAGTTCCTTGCCTACGAGATTACCAGATCTAACATTAAATTTATTTGGGGGGCATATGAAGTCTTTAGTTTAGGTAGAAAAATCTTAGTGCTTAGAGATCATTTATTTCCAGTATTATGAATGCTGCAGCGACTCAAAAGTGCTCTGCTCACATTTACGCAGGTTTTACTTCGAATTGCCATAACTGGTGGATATAATTTTTGAACAGAATTGTATAAAATAAATTTCGTAAATGAAGTTCTGTTTATATCATAGTGCCGAATCAATAGGTAGTACCCACACGAATTCATTTTCCTGAATTTTTAGTTTTAGAGATATTTTGTTCACCACACACACACACACACACACACACACACAAACGTAACATTCGCTAATAACATATTTTGCGTACTCAAAGCGCCTATTTATGGTTTGATTCCATTTTAAAAATTTGAACGGCCTCAATAAGTACTTCCTCTTACTAAAAAGACTAATAGTAAGAAAAAGTAATAACTTGAATAAATTTTCAGAGGAAATACGAGATTAGCTTTTGAGATTTAATGGTTCATATTTTAATGTTAACCATTTTCATATCACTTGAATGATTTTTATGTATATTTTAATTAATATCTTCTAATATCGTGTTATAATATTATAACTTTTTATTAATAAAATGTCAAATACAAAGGGGGAATTATTATTATTACAATAAAGACAGGTTCGTCAGTTGGCTTGATTGGTATAAGAGGGGTTATATGGAGCGCATCACCATAACCCAGGGCATCACCATAATTATCTTGCTGGGCAAGGCACCATGTGTGGATGCCAAGTAGGACATTCTTCCCGTGTTGCCCCTTTCCTTTTTTGTACTTGGGGGAGTTTAAGGACCTTACCTACCCTCTTTGGGTTTACCATCCCCCCGTTGCAAGACACGGGGTTGCTTTTCAAGAGAGACTATTAGTGCAAGTCCTCGTCGCCATGGTAGAAGTGCCCGCCCGGGCATTCCCCCGCTTGACTAATTGAAGGTCAGGTTGAGATACGCTCAACCAGCGCGTGAAATGATCTCACAAAGTGGACACAACTCACTCCCAGAAGCTAGGGAAGGCACTCTAGCAGGCTCTGGTAAACCGCGCACATCCAGCAAATGCGTTTCCAGTGTAATGTGGAAACAAGAAGGAAAAGATATAATTTTTAAATTAAAAAAAAAGTATAACTAGTGGTGCCAGCCAGCCGCTATCATTCAGATCAAGAGCCGCGGCAAACAAAAACCCTTTCAAACAAGGGTCAGTAAACGGTCAAAGGAATACCGCCAAAGACACCTCTAAAACCCTTTCAACGTCATTATACGGTCAGTGTACAGAAGCCACCTGGCCGATATACAAGGGTCAACAAACACTCAAAAGACCACTTGGCTACAGTCTTTTGATAACCGCCACCATCTGTCGCCACACTGGTCACCGACCTATTCAAGACCTAGGGTCAACACACGGCAAGAGATGTTTTAGTGTGACTCGTAATTACAGACCTGTCAATGTGTGAGTAATGCCAATATAAACGTATCTCCAACGGAGGAGGGGGGCAGTATATCATCAGTATTATCACTACATCAGTGATATCATTACAGTTTCTACGAGCAGCAGTTCCGCGAGCGGTCCCTATACAAGGTTAAACTTATAATTATTCTATCAAACATTTCATAGTTGTGCATATTAGTTTTATTTATTTTAATAATTTTAAATTAGTTGTTGTTTATCTCTTTAAATTATTTATTTATTTCTAACAGTTCATATTAATTGTAGTTACCATTTCTCACATTCAAATTATTGTTAAAAATATAGTCTATTTTTGTAAATTCAGTGTTTAGTATTTCAAGTAATAACTCTCTAAAATCTCTAAACTAACTTCCGCCTAATAAATCCCTCTTCAAGACATCTGACTTCATACCTGTGGAACCCGATAATCGATTCCAATACACCAGCTACGTGCTGTCACCGGAGTTTAATTTATATCGCAGGTGTTGTCCCGCCTCAACGCATGACCAAAGTTATTGGAGTCATTGTTTAAAACATGGCCACTACGAATCCAACCTCAATTGCAAGCAATTGGCTTGGAATAAAGCTTGCGTCCGTAGTTTAGAAATTCATACTCTAACGAGCTTATCGTGATTGATCGCACGCCCAATAGATCGGGCCATCTACTAACTCCTGTCCATTGCCTCAAGTACAGGGGTTCAGTAACCTAGGATGCTTACAGGCAACGCAGCAAGGAAAAAGAACAGGATAGGATTGGTCGGGGTGAGGATCCCCAACCTGGAGAGCCAGAGGCTGATTGTACACCGAAGGGTGGGCGGAGGTGACGCCACACGCAATGCCAAGAAAGACCATGTGCAATCCCAGCTCGTGTAGCAACGGATCGAGAAAGAAAATAATGAATAAAAGGTTACTAATATAGCCAAAGCAGTCGATGCACCACTAATCCACTCACTAATTAGATAAACAGTCCCAATTTGTTCGTCCCTATTTTTTTTTTAATTGTTTTAATTACCCAAAAGCAATATTCGTATTCTTATTGTTTGCCACAATATTTTCCTAAACTCATCCAATAATTATGGCACCCAATTAGTGAGCGAATCTAAAGTTTAACAGTTTAACTAAAATAGATAAACTTTTCTTTCTATAGCTAAATAATTGAAACAAAAAAAAATAGACTTGATTAATTAAGACTGATTAAACAAAAAATGCAAACGTTTTTAAAAAAATGTATTCTAATATTGGATTAATTAGCCGGAGATACTTATAAAGGCTTGCTTGCCAATTAAGAATTCATGAAAGTAGGTTTAATTTTTAAAACTAAAGAAGTTTATAAAAAAAAAAAAAAAAAAACCCTTTTACAAACTCTTCACGAGCCAATTATTCAAAATAGGTCAATCATTGATATGAATACTACTCAAACTACTATTATAGAGCCTCTATTGGCGAGTTTTTTTTTATTGGCTAAAAAAATAAATGCCTGAAAATCACTTTTGGCGTAAAATGTTATTTTAAAAAACAACAATTTCTATTTTTAATTAAATTAACACTAGAACGGCCATCTTTATGTCATTTTCACACAGGGATGTTTTTCTTCATTGCTCATCTTTTGTCATTGACATTTTTAATGTTTTTCATTTAATGGAAAATTATTTTTACATTTCCCATATTACATAAATGATTAGTATTTGTAAATATGGATAAATAAACTAATTTATAGTTATCAAGTTTTTAGTTAATATATTAGTTTAATATTAAATTGTCAGAAATTACAAAAATGATACATTAAATTTTATTTATACAATAATATTTAATTAAACATTGTTCACGGCAATTTTTTGACATATAACAAATTCTTTTGCTCATTTGCCGCAAGTACTCTTTTTGTATATAATGTATGTTGAGAAGGAGAAAGAGAATGGGTTTTAGAGAAATAAACTAGATGATATGCTCAACACTGTATAACGAGAGAATGCACAAACTGCAAGGACTTTAAGCGAGTAATAGCGAGATAGCGAGAGATATATACAGAGACAGACTGGCTGAGTGATGAGATAGAAGGTTGCTGACTCGTTTTCTTGAACTATTTTTGTAGTGTTTTAAACCTGTTCATGTAGGGCTAGCTCGGCTTTATATATATATAGAGAATCTCCTACCATAGTCCTGGCCTAGGTAGCAAGTAACTAGATTAATTCATTTTTGTGTTTCTTCGCTCTTCGGATCCTATTACATTGCACATGCTTCCGAGTTGATGTCTCACATATTTTGGTGCTCTGCTTCTACCAGCAAAACAATTGTGAATTATTAATAATTTCATAAAAATGTCTAACATATCCTCATACATGAACGATTTCTTCGCAGTAGCATCGACATTTCTTTTTGCATAAAGATTAGATCCTGTTTTTTGTTTTCTTCAACATATTTAGCTGAAGATCTTCTATCTACTGTGATCGCATTGGCTAATAGTTTCTGCCACACTATTTGGGACGGATCTACAAGTGAGATATCTTCATCAGCTTCGCTTTCACTAACAACTTTTATCACTTCATCACTAATTGTTGCTCTCCGGAAACTTCTGGCTTCTTCCCAGAACCCTCTTCCTTTGTGACATTGAAATTCCCTAAATAGTTCGCCTGGAGTAATAAACTTTCTCTCCTTATTTGAATATACTTATTTATATGTTATATGCACAGTTGCTAAATAAATGACTGAAGAAAAACTATGTAGATCCTTCTTCTTTTGACCTACCTACCTAAAGCGGAAAATAGGCCCAAGAATATACCCTTTATTCAACCGATCCAAATATTTTAAACATTAATATAAAAGTATTTGTTGACCGTTGATGAACTACGAGTATGTTATGAAGAAATTTGGTGAGGACCATTCAGAAAAGAAACATTCAATTATACCAACGTTTCGACAGAGTTTCTTGTCTTTATCAACACTTTAATATATAAATAGTCTTGAAGATGTGGAGAAACAATTTTGAGTTTATAATTTCTGTAGATGATTTAAAACAAGAAACTAGTATCTTCTAATTTTCCTTTTTTTATGTTACTGCGATGTAAAAATTTTACGTTCCAATGTTCCACTCAAAATTCTTTCTCCATATCTTCATGACTATCCATATATTAAAGCCTTGATAAAGAGAGGAAACTCTGCCGAAACGTGGGCATAATTGAATGTTTCCTTCTTGACTGTTCCTCACCAAATTTCTTCATGAAATAAACATTAATTTTAAGTGTTTTTTTTGTATCAACATTTCAAAAAAATGTTTATTACGTTTCTAACATGGATGTGAGAAGGCTAGAGCATTAGAGGGAATGGGTTTTAAAGAAATAAACTAGATGATATGCTGAACACTGTATAATGATAGAAAGACACAAACTGCAAGGACTTTACACTTAAGTTAGAAGTTATGTAGCGAGAGAAATATAAAGAGACAGACTGGCTGAGTAACGAGGAGGATAGTTAGTTCAATAAGAAGGATAGGTTGCTGAATGGAAACGCTTGAATTGTTCTGCTATCGCTCTATTTATATGAATCGAACTCTCCCTTGCTAGTCTGGCCTAGGTGAGAAGTAACTAACTTTTGATTCATTTAATATCTGTATCTCCGCTCTTCGGATCCTATGAATCTTTAGTGATTCGGATCCCATTACATTTCTAACACAGGAAACATGCAAAGTTTGCACACGGTTCAGTTATAAACTGTTTACTTTTTAATTTATATGAATACATTTCATTTATCATCGTTATATAACGATAGGTTTAGGAGTACATGTTATAATATAACATATGACTGTAATTGGCCGGGGACGTTTACAGTAGAAACTCTATATATCATAACAAAGAAACATTTTATAGCGTCATGAAACTTTGTTATTTGTTTAATTAATGTTATATTTCTGCTGCATAAGGTGACTTTAACTGACCATTATCATTAAACTTTACTAACGAGATGTGGGGAATTATGAAAATTATGAAAACTTTATTATCAGAGTTTTCAGTGAATAATAATATAGCAAAGCAACAGGGTTTCAATTACAATTTCAAAACTTTGTAATAACCTAATTTTAATTAAATTAAAATATAAAATATTAATTTATCTTTTCAAAAATATCTGCCTGCCTAATTGAATCTAAATAAATATTTATTGCGACTTTGTCCAATTTTTTCTTTCTCTTACTCCTCCTAATAAGAGGAAGTATTGTATTTTACTTCCCCTTACCAGGAGAAGTGTATATGCAAATTTCAGAAATTGAGTTTCTAGAAAAAATACATGTTTTGAGGTTCCCTGAGTAAGAAAAAAATATTTTTTAGCGAATAGTGTCTGTGTGGGGGGGCGGGAGGAACAAAATAATGAAAAATAGAAAAAGTTCAAAAATTCAAACTCGCAAGAAGCTCAAACTTTGGTATTCCGAATAGACATATATATCAAATCATATGATTCGAAGGTTTCGGACATAAGCACGATAAGCACTACTTTATTTGGTATTTACCCGCATACAACCCATGCATATTCCATTTGTTCCTAACCGGTTTCGGAAAAGATAATCTAACAAAAATGACCTATAAATGACACATTAAACATTGTAAAACAGAAATTAGAAGAACAGAACACACAAAATCAGGTAACAACCATAACCGAAATTATAATAAATTAAACAAAACTACTTTAGTTTCAATAACAATTTTTACCTAGCAACAGATGGATTAGGAATTATTATTATTATTATTATTATTATTGAGAAAAAACAGACTAAACCGCAACCAAGACAGAAACCCCACAATACCCAAAATATTCGCCACTTTTATATACATAGAGAACGAGGCTTACAAACTGACAAACTTTTTTAAAAAAAACTATACTTAAAAACAGCATTCAAAACAAACAATAAACTTGTAAACAAAATATACACACATACAGAAACAACCTGTATGACAAAAGTGGTATATACAAACTCACTTGTCCCGAATGCAATTGCACACGTATGTAGGCCAGACTAGAAGACGCCTCAAAGACAGGTTTAAAGAACACTTACGCTCATACAAATATAACAAAACCGACTCCACTTATGCTATCCACCTTATAAAGAACAACCATGAACCATACAGTATAGAAAAAAACAATGGTCCTATTACAGCAAGCCAGAAAAGGAAGACGAATGGACATTCTAGAAAAAATAGAAATATACAAACACAAGACTATCCACAAAAACATAATGAATGACCAAATGAACTACAACTTAGACACACTCTTTATCACACTTACAACTATATTACAAACATACTACCAATTAGTATAAAAGATATATCTATGCATATATATATATATATATAATATACCCACACATGAATGTATAAAAAAAATATATGTTCACACACACAAAATTCCATGATGCATGCACTTCTTATTAAATTCTAGCCTGTGAAACCAAATCTTCTTCTTCCCCCGATTAAAATACATATTATTTGCATGATATACTTTTAAAATTACCTATCGCGCCCAATTAAAAATTATTTTAACAAATGCCACCACATCTCTCTCATCATATTCTTAATATAATTTAAACATAAGTATCATTTAAAAATAAGCATGATAAACAAAAACGAAATATTTGATTTCCTCTATTATTTATTTTAATATCATCTCCAATTTGCAGTTTGCTGCCAACTTTACCTACATATCAATTTACCTACATATTTTCTTGTATTAATCTTGCTTGGATTTCACATTTATTTATTACTTGCATAAGCTTTTGACTGTCCATAAACTTTGCATCGGCTTTCTTCAAACTTTATCTATTCTTATCAGTGCAGTACACTCCTGAAATTTCTTTTCGCCCCTCCCTAATAAAAATGACTTGATAAAACACTGAGCATACTTAACAATACTATTAAAATTTAGTTACAAAGTATCCTTCAAAACATGCTATTTATTATACACTATTTTCTAATGTCTAATCATAATTTATAATAATTCCATTTTGTCATTAAACACACACACACACACACATAGTAATTGTTGTAGAGGATTACTGCACTGCCACCTGAAAGATCTATTGTGCTCCCCCGGAGCCTTCTCCAATGCAAAGTCGGCACCCCAAGCAGCGTTCTCTAGATACAGACAACACTGCCCATCACGGGACAGTGAGTTTAGAGAGGCTCCTAGGAAGAAAAAATCTAAGGGCAGCATGCTGGATTCGAACCTGTAACCTCCGCGTTGCTAGTCCTGCGCGCTACCAGTGAGCTAACCCTTCCTACTTCCTTGGCTTTCACCAATTAACTAGGGACGGAGACTGTGTTTGTCCTTGTCTGTAACATGTAGAGTGCATGTAGTTTAAGCGTATTGAGTAATGTTCTGATAAAGTGCATGGAGTACTGAGCTGAGGTAACCCATGGGGTCGCTACTCCCCAAGTAACTGCAGATACCCCTTGCGGGCAACACACACAACACACACACACACATAGTAATATAACCTTATAACCTCCCACACATATATATATACAACCAACAAACCAGCAAGTGTGACTATAAATGAAACATTACGTTGAAGTGGATTCTCTACTCGATCTTGGTGAATTTGCTTTGGCGATGGTTAAAAATCCGAAACCGGTCAGGAACAAATGGAATATGCATGTTACGACGGATAAAATACCAGACGTTATCCAGCCTTGCGACCCCATCCACATATTCAATACTATTTTATTGATTGCTTTCTTTTTGAAACTCCAAAATAGGTTTTTTGAGTTTTTATTTTTTTAATTATCTTGAAAAACGTATATAATGATTTCTTTTGAAGTTGAAATCCTAATCTCAGCACAGATGTAAACCTATCACATTTATTTGAAGCAGTGTTTTGAAAAAAATTGATTTAAAGTAGTTCTGTGACATTTGTGACGGCAAATTTCAAATTAGATGGAATTGGTTTCCTGTTTATTGGTGCTCTCTTCTGGCTTACGGTATAATGTAGAGGGTCTAACTATCAGGGCAGGTAGTTGGTCTTTTCACCACCTCCATATTTATGTTAGGACGAATTTGAAGTTAAAAGAAACTTTAAATGAGTTTGTCATATAATTGTAATAACACCAATTAACAGAAAGTCGTGTGGCCAATTCACGAACAGATATTTCTAGATATATTTCAACTAGTTTATTGCGCAGATCTGAAAAACGTCACACATAAATTGCAGATTTCGCAATACCCCGTACTTTTCTGATTCTCAAGTAGCTATATAAGGTCATTTTTCAAGCTTACTCATTGACCTGATAGATGGTTGGAAAGAATATCATACCACCACAAATGGCATTTGCTTTACATTATCTGCCTAGGCTTAGTTCTAATGGTTTCATTCCTGTAGGAGCTCCAAAATTTATACTGGCAATTTCCATATGTGGTACATCTTTGGTGTAGAATTTGAAATCGGAAGTATATCTCTTACAACAGAACCAGAAGGTTGATTATGATGTAGGGGTTGTTGTGTATAAGAGAGAGAAAGTGAATTGTAAATACAATAGGTCCATCTGTATTCTATGTAGTGCCTTCACTTTCTAAGTTGGAAAAACCCCCGTACAGAACCCGTGCCTAGAATAGATTACACAGCAAAGTGAAACCTTATTTCTGATTTTCTTTTGCAATCTAATCATTCCTTATAGCATTACTTCAATGTTGCTGTATTTGTTAATGTCAGCACACTTCATCTGAAGAGATTTTACTATACTTATCGAGGCTTATTCATAATAAAGGGATTATTTTTATTTCAGTTACAGTAGGAAAACCTGAGTCTTTGTGTTGAGAGACCATAGATCGGTATACATTGACGTTTCGCCTATATTATTCAGGATAGTTGCTGGTTGAGATTTTAAAACCATAACCGTAAAGACTTACTGTTGTTTGGTTAATAGGTAAAAACGTGTGGGACGACCTGATTTCCTCAACCTATTTGCACTTGATTGGCTGTAGAGTGATGAAACTAAGTTTCCCCTGGCTGCTAAAACATAGAGCTCTTCTCTCGAAGCAGTTGTGTAGCCTTGTTTTGTACAGAAATTCCGTTATTTTCTCTTTCTTTCCTTTTTTTTTTTTTTTTTTTTAAATTTAAGGTGCGTCAACATCTATGGTCATTGGCGCCCGGAGCCTTCTCAGTGCACTGCCGGCCTCCGGACAGTGTTCTCTCGCTAAAGACAGTGAGCTGTAGAGGCTCCTACGAAGAAAAAATCTGAGGATAGCACTGGACTCGAACCGGGACCTCCGCGTGGGAGTCCAACGCGCTAAGCACTTACGCAATCCCTTCCCTAACTTTCTTTCCTCTTTTCAGGTTTATCAACCAGCAGAGAGGCAGCCTTGTTCTGCTCATCACTATTTATACCAATATTCTTTTTGTTTTTCAGTTTTTGTTGCCTTTTACTATACTGTCCTAGTAATTGTTTATTGTTTGGGTAAGAACTTTGGTATCTTCGAAATTTATCGCATGTCCAAGTGGTAGTTTAATATTTCAGAAGAAGAGACTTTTTTGTTGTGATTCAATCATAAATTCTCTATTTAAGACTTGTTTCTGTAACGGCAAGAGAGAGAGAGAACACAGCCCGGCCGAGAGAAAAAAGGCCCTCTCTGGTACTCTCTCACTTAAGCAGGCTAGAGTGGGGAACCTGTATATAAGCCATTGAGAGATATAGGCATCTATCTATCTATCAGATTCAACCATATACATCGCATCGTGTTATATCTCTACTCCCACCTTTTATTCTATAAAAATCATTACAAGTCCAGTGCAGTTTGTGTAAACCTATAGTTATATTATAACACTGTCTTCATATCTCGTCTAATTAATCAATCTCAATTTCTCTCCTCATCAACTCCATTATATTTCAGAACAAGTCTCGTTCTTTCTAAATATTTTTCTCCTCACCTATAAGGAATCCTGCATCCAAATTTTTAGTTTTCTCTTACTATTGGTTAAAGGAAACATTGTGATCGTATCAAGATCGAGTTTTCACCAGAAATGCCTGTTTTAAGGTCCTTGAGTACAAAGTAAAATATTTTTAGCGAATAGTCTGTGTGTGTGTGTGTGTATGTGAACAGAATATCTCAAAATGAAAAATTGTAGGAAGCTCAAAACTTCGTATTCCTTTTAGGGACCATCACCGCATCTTACAAAAAAGGTTTCTGTCAAAATCCATCAACCGGAAGTGCGACTATTGCTGAATAGGTTTTTGTATCTTCTCGAAACGATTAAAAAGATTTTTTTTTTAATTTAAAATTTCAACTGCACAGATTAAAACGTATTGAAATATTATTATTATTATTTGAAACATTTTTTCCTGAACAGTTGAATTTTTGAGGGGTTCTGGGGTGGGAGGGGCTGTTAGTTAGGTTAAAATTTAAAGTTCCACTACAATCCGCTTCATTGCTTTAATTAGAGAGCACTGTTACACAGGCTATACTCACATATATATTATAATCTCTATCATCTTTTTTATGGCAAGCCTATAAGTTAAAAGTTTGAAAACGTTATAATTTTAAAAAAATTTGTAAATTAAATCGCATTAATTTTAGTTAGAGAAAGTCATGTGAATGATTCACACAAGATTTTTTTTTCTGGTGGAAATCTGTCCTTGAAATATGGAAGCATTTGGTTTGATTTTCGTTTGTTCTGTATATGATGTAATATCTGTAGAATTTTTGTGTTTTTATGCGCGTGTCGGGAGTTCAATTCGGATTTCTTTCTTCTTTTCTCCATTTTTTTTGGGGGTGGACGTGAATGTGAACCTATTGAGAATTATTGTTAAACGTTTTCAAGAATTAAGATAACGAACTAGAGGGTTTTTTACGGAAATCTAAGAGGGTGTAGATTGTGTTTTACTTTTCACAGGACAGGAATAATGAATTCGGACATTTAGTAGGTATTTAGAAAAGTAAATTAATGGAATTAGTATTTGCCGATAATTAGGTGATCTGAGCCCAGGAAAAAGAGGGCACCATGTATATGTTTAAAAAATTAATAGTTGAATATAATAAGCGGGGATTAAAAATTAACATTGATAAGATGGAACACGTTGATCGGATTCAGGTTAAAACTGTAAATTAGTTTAAATACTTAGGGTCTATTATTAATCGGAATGGTACCTACGAAAATGATATATAGAAAAGATTAGGTGAGGGAAGGAAAGTTATCTCCCTCCCCCAACACCTCGATCATGGTCTCCTCAGCCATTCAAAATCTAGCAACCCAGTATAAAATGGCAGTTTTTTTTTAATCTTATGTCCTGCAGTACAGGAAAAGTGGCTGTACCAAGCATCTATCTCCTGCTCTTGTCTTCGCAAGGGGCACATTAGAGTGTTCACAACACCGATAGATAGGTGGCTCTGAAGATATTTGGAACGAAAGTTATAGCCCTACTTAATCCAGTTCTCTGGAGCCTTGCAAAATACTTCTTCTAAACAAAAAGCCTAATCTTCAAAACTGTCTTCCAAAATATAATCACTTATGGTGCTGAGACATGGTGGGTGAAGTGAAAATGCCTGTGAAGTAGTAAATTGCTAGCGGAATGAAATGGACTTCTGGAGGCGTCGCTCAGCAAGGATATCCCAATGAGAAAAAAAAGTAAAAATAAGTATATTAGGAGTATGATGTACTTGAAGGAAAATCTTCTGGAAATAGGAAAAAAGCAGAGGTTACGTTGGTTTGGGCGTATGGGAACGATGACAAATGGAAAGCTACCAAAGGATTGGGGATGGGAAGTAGAATGAAGAAGGAAAAAAGGAAGACCCAGGAAAAAATGGATGGACAAAATGCAAGAGCGTTTGTTTTTACCTGGATTGAACGAAGAACAAGCGTTGGATAGAAGCTCATAGGAGATATAGGTGCAAGAGATCGTGGAACTCCTAATAAAACAAAAATTAATGCAATGCTTTCTAAATCGAACTTAGAAAAAAAAAAAAACCTATGGCGCAAAAATCCATAAATGACCCAAATCTGTCAGGCGATGATATATTTGGGTTATGTTTGATAAGCCTGCCGCAGTTCCCTCGTCGTTTTGTTCTACCACCGATACCTACGTGCGCTACTAACTATAATAGCGTACCATTTCTTCTCACGCTGCTGGATCAACATCGACTTTGCCCTTACGGAAATCGAACGCTGAATTCTCGCATCAAGGGTGAGTGTGCTATCCACTACACCAATGCTTGAGGACTCTAAAACGAACAACTTGAAACAATTTTTGTCTAATTATTTCTAAGCTAAATTGAACGTGAATATATTACTTTCTCTTACTCCTAGTAAGAGGAAGTATTGTAATCGTGTCAAATTTTCGATATCGAGTTTTCACCGGAAATATCCGTTTTGGGTCCCCTGAGTCCAAAAAAGTGGTTTTTAGCAAATGGTCTGTGTGTGTGTGTGTGTGTGTGTGTGTGTGTCTGTGTAAGTGAACAGCATAGCTCAAAAACGAAAAATCGTAGAAAGTTCAAACTTGATATTTACGTTTAGGTATCACCATGGATCTGACGGTGCGTTATGTGTCAATATTCCTCAACCGGAAGTACCACTTTACTAGTTGTTTTTTTTACGTTTTTGCAATTTTCTCAAAAATGGCTCCGAAGATTTTCTTTAAACTTGCTATATCAACTACACATACAAAGAGCTACAACTTTTATTTGAAACATTTCTCCAGGAAAATTCATTTAAGGGCACTTCTGGGGGAGGGGTGGGGTTAGGTTTTCATCTTAACTGCTGTTTCAGTATATTAGACAATTCTGTCATCTAAATAATGTTAATTAGAATTAAATATGTTGTTGAAATTCCGAGTTTGAAAAAAAATAGATAACCGGAAGTGCGTTTTTACTGAAATATAATTTTCAGTTTTCTGGTATTTTCTCGAAAATGGCTCCAACGATTTTCTTTAAACCAGCGTTGTTAACTATACATATAAAGAGCTACAACTTTTATTTGAAACTTTTCCCCTGATAAATTCATTTAAGGGGACTTTTGGGGGAGGGGGGTTATGTTTTTCTTTAAAATGCTATCACAGTTGATTATACAATTCTGTCATCCAAATTGAAATAACTAGAAATTAATATATGACCCAAATTCCGAGTTTCAAGGAAATTAGTAAACCGGACAGTTTTACTGGACAGTGTTTTCACTTTTCGACGAATTTCATTAAATTTGGTACACTAACTATAAAATTTGTCAATTATAATTTTGAGTACTGGAGTAAGAGAAAGTTGTGTGAATGTTTCACACCAGATTTTTTAGATTATTGGTTGAATAAGCCTATTAGCGTCTTTTATTTTCGTAAAAAAAAATACCCCCACCAAATGCGTACGATTGACAGGAATTTTATTATTCAAAAAAAAATTTTCACAGTTAAATGAAATTCCAGTTATGGTAAATTAGTCACAATCCAAAAAAAAAAAAAAAAAAAAAATTACAACCAAAAAAAAAACGGAAATATGTACTCCAACCTTAATGTGTTGCAACGCAATAAAGATCGGAATATGGGTGGAAAAAAAAATATTTATGGCGACCTTTCCCATGCTGTATATGTTCAAAACGAACGATGTTCATAGAACTAATACAATTATATTTGGTGAGCTTGTAAAAATGTTTGCACTAGGAGACTTGCCTATACCTAACTGTCCGTTTGGATGGGTTTTAAAACTTCAAACAGCGTTCCCATTCATTACCATTTCCAACATTTTGAAACACAAATAAATAAATAAAAAAGTCCATTCAGTCTAACAGAATGAGGCTGGGGGAGGGAGAAAGTGGTATATCTATATATATATATATATATATATATATATTATTATATATGAATTTATAGAATTTATTGATAAATAACAATCGTGCATTGTTTTCAATAAAAAAATAATAAAATTGAAATATAACTTACATGCCATTTTTATTACGCACTGAATTTTTTTTTTTTTTTTTGCCTTTTTTTTTTTTTTGAGCTTTTGCAATAAATATATTTTGCTCATATCAAGATTAATATCAATTCTACAATATGTATATTTATATACGTATACTCGTATTTGAAATTGTAAAGAAAGAAATTTACAATATTGTAACGTTTTTCCCTCTAAACTAGCTACTGCAACTAGGTTTAAGTGGGTTCGTATAGATAAAATACTCTAAACTTCAATAAAGAAAACACCAATTTATTGCTATACACAATAAATTACTAAATACAACGCTTAATAATAATTATTTCACAATTTAAACCACAAAAGTTCACTTTGTTCACTTTTGTACACTTTTCACAAACTAATAACTTCGTTTGTAACTGGAAAACTCTCTCAACTCTTTGCGGTCCCTCTATTTATACCAGTAGAGAACATTCCAGACTTCCCTCGACTGTTCTAGCCAAGGCTAGAACGCCGCCAGCGCTTCCTACGGCCACTAAGAGAACCTTAGGTATCTCCCTTCTCTCATAGATGGCACCACCGCGGCGTTACAATATTTATGTTATATGTAAAATTATGATGTAAATTCCTAAAGCGATTTTTAAAAAAAGATAAAAATCTGGTGTGAATCACTCACACAATTTTCTCTTCCTGCAATAAGTTGACAAAATTGTAATTGACAAATTTAAATAGTTATTATACTAAATTTAATGAAATTCATCGATGTTTTCATGAAGAAAACTGAAAAAAAAAAAAAATCTGGTGTGAAACACTCACACAGCTTTCTCTTACTCCAGTTATCAAAATTATAATTGACAAATTTTATAGTTTGTGTACCAAATTTATAGAAATTCGTCGAAAACTGAAAAAAACTATTCAGTAAAAGCGCACTTCCGGTTTACTGATTTTCTTCACACCCGGAATTTTGGCCAACTATTTATTTCTAATTAATTTCATTTGGATGATAGAGTTGTATAATCAAGTATGATACCACTTTAGAGGAAGCTGTAACCCTACCCCCTCTCCTAAAAGTGCCCTTAAATGAATTTTCCCAGAGAAATGTTTTATATAAAAGTTGTAGATCTTTGAATATTTAGTTCATATGTGTAGTTTCAAGAAAATCGTCGGGGCCATTTTGGAGAAAATCGCGAAAAAGTGAAAAAAATCATATTTAGTAAAGTGTTAAAACAAAAGCACTTCCGGTTTTCCGATTTTTCTCAAACTTGGAATTTCAACAACATATTTAATTCTAATTAACATTATTTAAATGACCGAATTGTGTAATAACCTGAAATAGCACTTTAGAGGGTAACCTAATCCCACCCCTCCCCCAGAAGGGCTCTTAAATCAATTTTCCCAGAGAAATGTTTCAAATAGAAGTTGTAGCTTCTTGTATATGTAGTTGATGTATCAAGTTTAAAGAAAATCCTTGGAGCCATTCTTGAGAAAAACGCAAAAAAGTAAAACAGTTAACTAGTAAAGTGGTGCTTCCGGTAGAGGAATTTTGACAGGTAACGCACAGTCAGATCGCATGGTGATACCTAAACGGAATATTGAGTTTCAGTTTTCTACGTTTTTTCGTTTTTGAGCTATGCTGTTCACATACATACACACACACAGACACACACAGAAACACACACAGACACACAGACCATTCGCTAGAAACCACTTTTTTGGACTCAGGGGACCTCAAACGGATATTTCCGGTGAAAACTCGATATCGAAAATTTGACACGATTACAATACTACCTCTAATAGGAGTAAGAGAAAGTAAAAAAAAACTGTTCAGTAGAAACATGTCGTACATCCGCGGTTAACCAATTTTCATCAAGTTCGAAATATTGGCAAGTTATTTAATTTTATTTAATATTATGTGGATGATACAATTATATAATAATTGAAATAGCACTTTAGATGAAAATATAACCCACCATCTACGGCACAAAGTGGCTGTTAAATGAAATTTTCCCCGAGAAATATTACAAATAATAATTGTAGCTCCTTGTATGTATAGTTGGATATACCAAGTTTAAAGAAAATCTTTGGGGCTGTTTTTAAGAAAATCACAAAAACTGAAAAAAAAAAACAAAACAAAACACTCAGTAAAGTGGCACTTCCGGTTTTGATGGATTTTACCTGAAATCTTCGATGATACTCTATATACGTGTTGATCTTATAATATTATGATAATAAAAAAACAAAAACTAATAAAATAAACTGACCACTTTTTACTTAAAAGTTATCAATGGAAGAATTGTCTTCTCTATAAAACTTTACCCATGGTGATCGTAGAAAATACCCACTTAGTAGTGGTTAGAGTAGATAGCAACTTAAACAATCTAGGGGCATCCGAAAATATTAGAGCATCCCATATATTTAATGTGAAGCTCATTTAATTTCAACACTGTGCCAAAATAATTGGAAAAGTTCCTCCCTCCTCCAAAATGTAGACAACACATCATTTTCTAAAAACCATTTTTTACTTTCTCTTACTCCTAGTAAGAGGAAGTATTATAATCGTGTCAAATTTTCGATATCGTGTTTTCACCGGAAATAACCGTTTTGAGGTCCCCTGAGTCCAAAAAAGTGGTTTTTAGCAAATGGCCTCTGTGTGTGTGTGAATGTATAAACGTAGAGAGTTAAAACTTGATATTCCGTTTAGGTATCACCATGGCATCTGACAGTAGGTTATCGGTCAAAATTCCTCAACCAAAAGTTCCACTTTACTTGTTGGTTTTTTTTTTTTTACTTTTTTTGTGTTTTTCTCAAAACTGGCTCCGACGATTTTTTTTCAAACTTGTTGTATCAACTAAACATACAAAGAGCTATAACTTTTATTTGTAATTTTTTTCCTGAGAAAATTCATTTCAGGGCACTTCTGGGGGAGGGGTGGGGTTAGATTTTTATCTAATGTGCTATTTCAGTTTATTTAACAATTCTATCATCTAAATAATTGTTAATTAGAATTAAATATGTTGTTGAAATTCCGAGTTTCAAAAACATCGGACAACCGGAAGTGCATTTACTTTACCACTTTACTAAATTATTTTTTTCCACTTTTTCGCGATTTTCTCAGAAATGGTTCCGAGATTTACTTGAGACTTCTTATAAAGGCTAAACATACAAAGATCTACAACTTTTATTTAAAACATTTCTCTGGGAAAATTCATTTAACGGCATTTTTGGTGGGGTTGTGTTTGTCTCTAAAGCGCTATCATAGTTGATTATACAATTCTACCATCCAAACAAAATTAATTAGAAATAAATAGATGGCCAAAATTCCGAGTTTCAAGAAAATTAGTAAACCGGAAGTGCGCTTTTACGGGACAGTTTTTTCAGTTTTCGACGAATTTCATTAAATTTGGTACACAAACTATAAAATTTGTCAATTATAATTTTGAGAATTGGAATAAGAGAAAGTTGTGTGAGTGTTTCACACCAGATTTTGTTTTTTTTTGGACTTCGGGGACCTCAAAACGTGTATTTCCGAAAATTTGATACTGTCACAACACAAAGGTTTTTTTTTTGAAGTTCTTTAAAAAAAAGGAAAAAGAAAATTCGCTGTAAGTATTTAATGAATTTCCCCGGAGAAATGATTAATTGATATACAAAGTTTAAGGAAATTTTTTTTATGCCGTTTTCAAAAAAAAAAAACGCAGAAACTGAAAAAACTAAGTCAGTAAAGTGATAGCTCTTCGGTCGACCGAATTTAAACAAAACCTTATTATCGCAAACCTATAATAGCTTTCTGTGATTTTCCGATTTTAGTTATACTGTCACACAATATACAGGCGTTTTTCTAAAAACCACTTTATCGTCGTACTCAGGAGATTTCGAAATATGTATCACCGGTTAAAACTAAATTTCCAAAATTTGACAAGATCTCAGTATTTTTTCCTGTTATCAGCAATAAGAGATATCTATTTAATCGAACAGGAAGGGCTATATAATACAAGAAACATAGTGTTCCCTTTTAATTGGCATGTTTTGTCAACCAATGAGTGATTTTTAGAATGAATAGTTGTTAAAATTTACATTATTACTCCTAAAGCCCTATGGCGCAACAGCCCATGAAGGACCAAGGCTTGCCAGATGGCGTTTGAATAGGGGGGGGGGCGTGTGATAAGCACGCTATAGTTCCCACTTCGTTTAGTTCCAGCCTTCCGCTACCTAGGGCGCTACTAACTGTAGCTCCCCACTTTTTATCACGATGCTGGGTCAACACCGACTTTAATTAATAGTTCGTAAAATTAATATACTTGTCATCAGAGACATGTTCCGTGGTAGCCTGCTTCATTTTATGGTCATCGACCGGTTTTGGGTGTTCACCCATCTTCAGGATGCGTTTTTCAGACAGTGTGACAACACAGACTTGCACAGAGCAAATTCAGTTTACACACTGACTGGTATTATTAACTGTGTTTAAAAAACGCATCCTGAAGATGGGCGAACGCCCGAAACCGGTCGATGACCACAAAATGAAGCAGGCTACCACGGAAAATGTCTCTGATGCTTTCCAGCGCTGCTGAACCAACCACCACAACATAATATACTTTTATTTCAGCTGTCTTGTTTTTTTTTAATTTAAGGCGCGTCAACATCTATGGCCACTGGCGCCCGGAGCCTTCTCAGTGCACTGCCTGCTTCCGGACAGTTTTCTTTCGTTAAAGACAACACTGTCCATCACCGGACAGTGAGCTGTAGAGGCTCTTAGGAAGAAAAAAATCTAATGTTAGCACAGCTGGACTAGAACCCGGATCCTCCGCCTGGGAGTCCACTACGCTACCATTATTCCCCTCCCTAGATGTCTTGTTTTCATTAATATCCATTTGAATGAAAATTTGATTGCATGATTTCTATTTTTGTTTCAGATGGCCTGATAACTACTACAACAGCAATAGTACAATAGTAAACAAGAAAAATATAGAAAATGACCGACTGGGATTATACAGAAAGATATTACAATATAAGCAATATTACTAATGAAGATTTACTGCATAATGCAGGCTGTCCAGAACCTGAAAGAATATTCTATGACGCAACATTTGGTATAACATTTGCTGTACCTGTATGGGAAGCAATAGCCACTGCGATTATTTTATCATTAATAATAATACTTACAATTATTGGCAATATATTAGTTATACTTAGTGTATTTACATATAAACCATTAAGAATTGTACAAAATTTCTTTATTGTATCATTAGCTGTAGCGGATTTAACTGTAGCATTATTAGTATTACCATTTAATGTAGCATACAGTATATTAGGTAGATGGGTATTTGGTATACATGTATGTAAAATGTGGTTAACATGTGATGTAATGTGCTGTACAGCATCTATATTAAATTTATGTGCAATAGCATTAGATAGATATTGGGCAATAACTGATCCAATAAATTATGCCCAGAAACGTACATTAAAAAGAGTACTAATTATGATAGCCGGTGTATGGTTATTATCAATGTTGATTAGTTCACCACCATTGGCGGGATGGAATGATTGGCCGGAAATATTCGATAGTAGTACACCGTGTCAGTTGACATCGCAACAAGGTTATGTAATTTATTCATCATTAGGCAGTTTTTATATACCATTGTTTATAATGACCATTGTATATATTGAAATATTTATAGCAACTAGAAGGCGTTTAAGAGAACGTGCTAGGGCATCAAAATTAAACGCTGTAAAACAGAATTACCAACAAAATTCTATAAAAGAAAAACATTCACCAATTGATGGTGAATCAGTGAGTAGTGAAGCAAATGAAAATGAACATAAAGAGAAAAAGAAAAAAAACAAAAAGAAACGGAAAAAATCCGATCAAAGTGGTAATTATTTAACACCAGCACAAGTGGCCGAAGATTCATTTACAGAATTGCACGATGTATCTTCGGCAAATTCACCACCAAAACAAAATAAAAAAAATAACGACGAACATCATGATAATAATAAAAAAGATGTACAAGTTCCTGTAATCGCTGTTGTAAATCAAACAAAAAGAGCCGTACAAGTTAATCAATTTATTGAAGAGAAACAACGTATTTCTTTGTCAAAAGAAAGACGAGCGGCACGTACATTGGGCATCATTATGGGAGTGTTTGTCGTCTGTTGGTTACCCTTCTTTTTAATGTACGTCATTTTACCATTCTGTTCAGTTTGTTGCCCATCTGAAAAGTTTATTAATTTTATTACATGGTTAGGTTATATTAATTCAGCTTTAAATCCAATTATTTATACAATTTTTAATTTAGATTTTAGACGTGCTTTTAAAAAATTATTACATATTAAATCAAGCACGTGATGTTTAAGTAATAATCGTTATAATGTAAAAAGATTGTGATTGATAATAAGTTTGTATAAAAAAGTAATTTTAATTTAATTTTTTTTTTTTTTTTTAGGCACATCAATATCTATGGTCAAATGAAAAAACCGTAGAGTTTGAAAAGTAAATAATAATTTAGTGGGCAAAAAAGAGCCAGTATTTAAATCTCTGGGGGGGGTAGAATTGAAAATGATGTTTCATATATCTTTTAGACAAATGATTTAATCGAAATTAAATTCCGATTCCCTTTAATTCGTAAAAGTGGTTATATGTTGAAATCAGAGAGATAATACATTAAATATTTAGTATAGTAAGTGATTGATAACTGTTTTATTTAGTTATTTGAAAAGAAAATACAAGTGGAAATGGTTTGTAAAAATGCACATTTACACTGTCGTATTCAGGTTTGCCAACTGAACAAGTTCACTTTAATTTCGCATCAAATATTATATTATTTCTACTACAGTTAAACTTATTTCATAAAAAAAAAGGATATAAAAGCTGGGAGGAATGTAAGTTAATCGCTACGAAATTATTGTTCATTGAAAAGAGGAGGAAGGTATCTTCAGATAGGTTGTAGAAAATTAAGTTAAGTTAAAATGAATATATATTATGTTTTCTGATATATAATTTATTGTTAAATTAAGTTTGAAATATTACAACAAAAAAAGAAAATGTTTATTTTAAGAAATTTTACATTACTTTAATATTAAGACAGTGGTCGACTAGAAAGCGAATTTTTGCATATATATTGCAATGAGCTTCTTCAGGGACGTTACATCTTGAAACCTAATGGTGACAAACCATTAAACGCGATCTCAGCACGATAAATCAAATGTTTTTTTTTTATAAAAAATAGCTGCGCTGGCGTGCCACAAGGCAGTATCCTGGCCCCTATACTTTATTCAATTTACACTGCTGATATTCCCACGACCATCTTTACTTATGCCGATGATACAGTAATCCTTTCACCTTACAAAGATCCTGTAATTTCCAAACGTATTCTTCAACGTCATCCAATGTCATCTTCAATTATTAGAAACTTGGCTAACCAAATGGAAAATAAAAATCAACACGAACAAATCTAAATTTATAGCATTCACTCTAAATAAAAAAGTAATCTTTCCAGTCAATCTCTACAGTACTCTTATACCACCTGCAGACCATGTTCGTTATCTGGACTTTACTTAGACAAACGTCTGACTTGGAATCCCCATACTAGACTCAAACGAACTTCCTTTAACCAACGTTTCAGAATTCTCTGCCGATTTCTTGACAAACGCTCTAAACTGACTCTACAAAATAAAAGACGACTTTATACCGCTCTCCTCGCACCAATTTGGAATTACGGACTGGAACTTTATGGGACTGCAAAGAGAAATAATCTCAACAGACTCCAAACTCTTCAATCCAAGATCCTACGATGTATCGTCGATGCTCCTTTTTACGTCTCAAACAAAACAATCCATACTGACTTGAAGATTCCATTTATTCACACCCTAGCAAAATCCAGATATCTCAAATTCCATGGTAATCTCTCCCTCCATCCTAATCCTCTAGTCCACGCTCTCTCTTCAAATTCACTTCCGGGTAATCCTCCAAGACGACTGAAGCGTCGTTGGCCCCGCGACCTCTTGGGCATCTAATGATAGTTATCACTGGATAACTTATCATTCACACCAATCACGCCTCTTTTATATGTACATTGATCATTTTTACTTGTTACATGCAGAGCATGTAGTTGTAAAATTCTAAATAAAAAGATAAAAAAAAAAAAAAAATAGCTGCGGAAACCTAAATAAGCAATCTCCAAGAAATTGTCGTTCATTGAAAAAAAGGAGAAAGGTTTCTTTTCGGAAAGGTTGTAGAATATTAAGTTAAGGTTAAGTGAATTTATATTATGTTTTCAAATGTATAATATATTGTTAAATTGAGTTTGAAATATAAAAAAAAGATGAAGTTTATTTTAAGAAATTTTACATTACTTAATATTAAGACGGTGGTCTACCAGAAATCGAATTTTTGCGTATATATGTATATATTGCAATGCGCTTCTTCAGGAACGTTATATTTAAACGCGGGTTCGGCACGATAACTCAATTTTTTTCATACAAATAACTGCGGAAACCTAAAAGAGCATTATATCAATAATATTAAAGTTCTTTAATTAAATAATTGTTTTAACAAATTTTAAAAAGAATTCAACAATAAATTAAATATTAAAAAAAAAAAATAATATAATTTTACTTAACTTTAACCTAATATTTTACTTCTGAAGGTAAAATATTCTTTCCTCTTTTCAATTAAAAATAATCACTTAAAAGTTAACTTACATTCTTTTCAGTTTTTTTTTATTTATAACTTTAAATATTTTAGAAAATAATTATTTAATGCAAAAGTTAAAAAAAATGCTGTTTTACAAACAATCTTTTGCGAGCGTTCGTGTAGATAAACTCAGAACTTGAATGTATGCAAAGTGAATAATTATTTTCAATGTTTTTTTACAAGTTTTTTTTTTTACTACAATTTTAATTGATAATACTAAATTTTTTATTAAGACATCATAAATTTGAATTTTGTTAATGTTTCATAAAATTTAAAATAATCAAATGCATATAGTGAATGGGTAAAAGAAAATTGTAAATTTAATTTTCAAAATGGTTAAACGGGTTTAACTTTAATTTTAGATATTAAGTCGATAATAGAATCTTATTATAATTGTCCAAAAAAAAAAAAAAAATTCTGTTAAATCATTTCTTTAGTGTTTATAGAAAGTAAAAAAAGGAAACCTCAATGTGGATAAATTTTGTAATATATATATTGTAATTAAATTTAAAGTTACCATAGTAGCAAAATAAGTACAAAGAGATATCAAAAGACATAATCTTTTTTAGATTTAATACATTATACATATATATATTATTTATAATTATTTAAAGCTCACTTCGCTAAATATTATTTTTTGAATAAGTCGCATTTGTGATATTGTTTCTACCAATAAAATGTAAATTAAATTAGTTAATAATTATTGTAAATTAATTAGATTTATTAGCTATAATAAATATATAAATATATAAATATATTATTAGATTTTATCATGCTGTAATTCTAAATGTATAAAATAATAATTTTTTGTTTGTTTTAATGATATAAAAAAAACAAAAAACAAATCACTGTTCTCTTAAATTTTGAGCCCAATTTAGAAACAGTGATTTCATTTTAATATATTATACATACTATACATATATATAAATATATAGATTCTTTTTTTTTAGAATAATTATTGTAAATTATTAAAATAATTTAGCAGCTGTTCAAGAGGAGGGGAGATTGTAATCGTGTTATTTTTTTTTGTTTTTTTTGTTTTTTTTTTAAATGAAATATAAAATTTTATGAGATCTGTCCGAGAATATTATTAATTAGTATATAAAAATATTTATTCCATTTCTTATGTAATTTATTATGTGCTTTGTATTATAATTGAAAATAAATAATATAGTAGTATGAGTATCAAATTTTGGTTTTAATTTTGTAGTGGAATCGTTTAATGGATGTTCTGAATCCACCGCTGCCACCAGATGTAGTGGAATCGTTTATCGGATGATCTGATCCCACCGTGATACCACCAGATGTAGTGGAATCATTTATTGTGATTCCTGAGGTATGTAGTAGATGTCTTGAAGAGGGCGGAAGTTAGTTTAGAGATTTTTGGAAGTTAGTGCTCGAATTATTAACACGGAATTTATAAAAATAGACCTGTATTTGTACAATAATTTAAACGTGAGTAATGGTAACTATTAACAAGAAATACTTAGAAATAAATAGAAGATAAATAACTAATAATTTAGAATGATTAAAATAAATGAACTAAGATGCACAACTAAGGAAATAAGTATAAATAAAACCTGTATAGGGACGCGGAAACTGCTGCTCGTATAATAATCTTGAAGACGTACTGAAGTATAATCATATAATCATCCCCTCTTCCAATGGGGCGAAGTTTATATATTAGTGTTAGCAACACTCACACCAAGACATCTGTCCTAGTGTGCGACCTTGGTTATTTCGGTGAACAGTGATTTAGGTCAGTGGCCAGCCTTAGCGGTTGCTTGCTTTGATGTAAAGTATTGACCCTTAGTTTTGTTTGTTTGGCCGCGGCCTTGTCTTGAAGACAGCAACCGGCTAGGCCACTAGTTGTAAATTATTCTTTCTTTGTTATGTGTTGTGAAGGTTTGACATTGCTATGACCCTGCCATGTC
>JAAEAF010002125.1:0-20029 GCA_011037195.1 Triatoma infestans | reverse complement strand
ACTCATTGGACAGCATATTCTAAAAAGGGAAAGTGTTCTATTTTGATAGTTTTGGTAAGTTAAAACCGCCTACAGATTGTTAAAGTATTTAAAACAGTGTGACATCTATTATAATAGAGAACGCTATCAAAAGCGAAACCCTTGGAACTGTGGCCATTTATCTTTACAGTTTCTGCTGAGAGAGCAAGCGGCAAACAATGTCTAGCTATTCTTTTCTTCTAACTGGTTTTGATTCTGTATTGCATGCATCCATATTTTCACCATTGGAATTGGATGCTAATAGAAATTATAGTGTTGGACTATTACGACTAGAAACGTACAATTCAATACCAAATGTGGAGGCTGGAGTGAACAATAAATTCCATTTCAATTTCGATAATAAATTATATGTTATAGAAATACCAACTGGTACGTATGAAATTGGTGCTATTGAAAGATATCTTAGAACGCTGTTGTTGAACACAAATAAGTCGCTTGTGTTGCATTTAACGCCAAATCACAATACGTTAAAGACTTCGCTTAAAACAACATTTGAAGTCGATTTTACACAACCCCACAGTATTGGGCCACTATTGGGGTTCAATAAAGTGATTTTACCACCGAACAAAACACACATCTCCAACAATATTATAGATATAAATCCGGGAATGCGATCAGTGTTGAGGGTAACATTGTAAGTGGATCATATAATAATGGAAACCCAAGTCACAGTTTACACACATTTTCACCATTAGTGGCAGCAGGTTATAAAATAGTGGAAACTCCATCACCAGTTATTTACCTACCCATTAATACAAATTATATCGACAATATCAGTGTAAGATTGGTAGATCAAGCCGTACGTTTGATATCCTTCAGAAAGGAAAGAATTACAATTTGTCTACATATAAAGGAAGGATAATGGGTATTGATTTTAACAACATTTTTTCTTCTTCTTCTTTGGGCAATAATTTTATACTTAAAGCAAAACAAGGAAAAAGTAACATCAGTGCTAAAGCAGAAAGTGAACAACAACGACGTCGACCTTTATCAATAAGCAACGTCAAGTTTTTAAAATCAATAGGATACAAAGTGCACAGATATGGATCACATATTAAACATTAATCAAGAGGTTACTTTCAACGACAATATTGAAAGCTATGAATATCATTCGTATACGCCATTTAACTCATCAGGCCTCTCAAATAATGATGAAATTCGCATCACCATGTTCCAAACTGATGTGTACACATTACCAAGTGAAAGTTATCTGTTCATCGAAGGCAAGTTGGAGAAAGGCGAAGCTGAAAATACTACTTATGCCAAACTAATAAACAATGCTTTTGCATTTCTATTTGATGAAATTAGATTTGAAATCAATTCAGTGGAAGTTGATAGTGTTAGAAATGTTGGTATTGCTAGCACATTGAAAATATATGCATGCTTTTTCCCCTCTCAAATTAGAGCTTTGGAAAATGCTGGAATTGTTGACCCAAATGAGGCTAACACATCAACTATTGTTAATGCAGACCAGCGTTTTAACGTTTGTCTACCACTTAGATATCTATTAAATTTCTTTGAAGATTATAAGAAAATATTGGTAAATGTGAAACAAGAATTAATATTAAAAAGATCCAGAAGTGATTTGGATGCTCTTGTTGGTGATGCAGTGACGGCTAAAGATTGTACTATTACATTGAAGAAAGTTGTTTGGAATATTCCACATATTAAGCTATCAGACCAGGCGAAACTACATATTTATAAGATTATCGAGAGTGGTAAGCCGATACCGCTAGCTTTTAGATCCTTAGAATTACATGAATATCCGAATTTACCTACAACTAATAAAATCACTTGGCATGTGAAAACATCAAATCAATTAAACAAACCAAGATATGTGATTTTAGCCTTTCAAACCGACAGAAAAGATAATATGGCACAGAACAAATCTATTTTTGATCCTGCTGATCTACGAAACGTTAAGCTTTATTTAAACGATTACAAGTATCCGTACAACGATATGCATTTGAATTTCGAAGAGGGTAAAATTTCACCATTATTTGAAGAATATGTTAGATTTCGTCAAGAATACTATGGAATGACAAGAATCGAGTCGTTATTTGACAGAAAAGGATTTGCTCAAACACCCTTTGTGGTAATTAATTGTGCAAGACAGCCGAATAGGTTAAATACATTTGTAGTTGACACTCACATTCACATTGAAACTAATAGACCAATTCCACAAAAAACAAATGCTTTTTGTTTAATAATTCATGATACGCTTATGGAATATACACCATTGAATGGTTTAGTACGTAGATATTAGTAAAATGTATTTAAAATAGCTAGAACGTAATATTATTATAATTGGTTTTTTGCTATATTAAAATATTATTTTATCATAATGTGTTATTTTTATAAGATATAATAAATTATGAGAAATGTATAAATTATAATTGTTTTTTTTGCTATATTAAAATATTATTTTATCATAATATGTTATTTTTATAAGATATAATAAATTATCGTTCTAAAATGAGTTGTTTTTTTTGAGCCCCAAGACCGGATATTCTTATTGCGTTAGTACGACTAACTCTATCTTATTATGTGTTAAAATTATGTCAATAAATTTTTTAATCTTATTTTTAAAATAAAAAATTATTATTATTATTATTATAGAAATGTGCGTACTACTAATAGTTTTAAAATTATGTCAAATAAATTCATAATCTTATTTTTTTAAATATAAAATTATTATGATTACTTCTTTTTAATCAGCCGACAAAGGCGGTATATAGAAACATACCTTATCGCAACAGTATAATATGATTCACCGACTTTATTATTTTATATTTTATCTACACACAGGATGTACTCAGCTTCGCCGCCTTTTATCTTATTATGTGTCAATACAATTTTTAATCTTTATATATATATATATACACCAGATGTTTATTACTCAGCTTTGTATTTCTAACAAGTGGTGGGGGCCTGATTTATAACAGTATAAATATCGGAGTAAATACATTACATCTTCAGCTTTGTTCGTCTTCACAACACTCAGGGTAAGTTTAATTTCTATTTTTTCAAATCTAATTAAGTCCTATGTCTAGGAGGAGACCCTCTGATTCTCTTCGGAGCTCAGAGGAACCGACTAGTTAGCTATTCTTCTCAAATCCAATTAAGTCCTCGCACCATGTCTATGTGTAAGTGGCTAGAAGGAGACCCTCTGATTCTCTTCGGAGCTCAGAGGAACCGACTAGTTCGCTATCCAGATGCGGATGTTCTGACGAACGTGTGTAAGCTAGGGCGCTCGGCAAAGTTCCAATAGGCCCCGATAAAACGCTGCACAAGTAGGCTAAGTTCATCCCGAATCCGCTTTGCGGTCGCTGGATGCGGTACAATCAGGCAGGTGCATAGGATGATGGATTTTTTTGTTTTTACGATGGGCATAGGATGATGGATTTTACATGTAAAAACTATAAGTATAACTATATTTCAGCTAAAATAATGTCTACAATTATTTTGAAGAAGCTGTTGGAACGATCACCATCCATTATTTATAAACGTATTGGAGATTTGGAAGAAAACAAATCATATCCAATTGCGGCGTTTAAGAAGGTGGAACATACCAAGTTCGGTCCTGGTCTGACAGCAGTGCTCCATGACCAAGAAATTCTAATAAGAGTGTTCCTTCCTAAACGATTTGTAGAAGCGTTGAGCGATGAAGATATTCTCACTTATGAAGGTATGTAGAGCAACACATATTTTATTCTATTTCCCCCTTAGCATGTAATATATTTTAGTTTTTATTTTAAGATGGTGATCTTGCGTTAATATATAAAGGAGCAAGGGGCAACTTTAACAATATAGAATTTACCCCATCACATAAACCAGGGGTTCCTTCCAGAAGCAAGAAGGCTAAAAAGACTCAAACGGACCAAGATTAAAT
Organism: Triatoma infestans; assembly: GCA_011037195.1. NCBI lineage: Eukaryota > Metazoa > Arthropoda > Insecta > Hemiptera > Reduviidae > Triatoma > Triatoma infestans. Next base: position 16,098 of record JAAEAF010002125.1, on the reverse strand, counting down.
TTTTTCTGTGTAAGTTTTTACATTATGTCATCTCTATCTTGTGTTAAGTGTGGAAAGAGTTTTTCCAAACCATATAATTTAAGGAGGCATGCTTTAACATGCTTACAAAAAACATGTCCTTACTGTGGCATTATATTCCGCACATTGGTGAAATTCTTAATACACATCTCCTCGTTTTGTATTAAATGCGAGGATTGCAACATAGTATTTGACAAAAAATCCCTCTTTCTAAAACATACTTGCCAAAACACACCTCATTCTTCTTCACACATTATGACAGACAATGACAAGAAAGTGTTCAATAAAAAGAAATATCGTATGTTATCGGTTCCTCTACAAGATGGCATAGTAGTTACGGCATTAAATAAATCAGCCCAAAATATTTGTATAAAAAATGTTGACAATATAAAAGACCCGTTGCTATTTCTACAAGAGAAACACAACATACTTCTACAGTTGTTGAGTAAAGCTAAAGAAGAGTTACTAGTTTTCAAATCATCCATTCTATTGGAATGTGTTTACAGTCGGTATAGGAATTCTGATCTTGAACAGTTTACCGATGCCAATTTTAAAACTTCCATAGAAGTTATTGACGCTAGTTGCAATTTAATTCACTACCGCCGAAGAGTTTTTGCAAAACTTGTGAGCGAGATTGAAGAATTTGAAACTAGCGGATCAAACTGGAAACTGGATTCTATTGATAGCATTGTCATTAGAATAACTAAATATCAACCTTTAGGTGGAAGAGGTTACATCGCTTTACCAAAGGAAATAGCCGATAAACGGGCAATCATTAACATTTGCAATACTGATGATTTTTGCTTTAAATATGCCATCTTAAGCCGTCAGTTAAAGAAGCCGCGTAGATTATCGACGTATAAAAAACTAAATCATCCTTACAATTTCGACAATATTTCCTTTCCCACCCATTAAAAGATATACGTAAATTTGAAAAACATAATAATGTATCGATAAACGTTTATTCTTTAACCGAGGAAAATCAGGTTTATCCTCTAATGATAAGTTCAAATGAAAAGTCTGTAGAACATTTTGATTTGTTATATTTAAGAAACGAAAATACTTCTCATTATTGTTTAATAAAAAATTTATCCAGACTTGTTTCTTCACAACTTAGTAGACATCATCGCGGCGCTGTTATATGTAAACGATGTTTTAAAACATTTACCCACACCTATACATCGATAGATGGGAAAACGGCTGAGGAACGATTAACAGACCATCAATTATTTTGCAATAAACAAAAACCTTGTCGCATTCAAATGCCTTCAGACAACACATATTTACAGTTTACAAACTTTCAACATAAACAACACGTACCAATAGTTATCTATGCTGATTTTGAATCTATACTTTTACCAGTACACAATGCACCCGGCAGTCCATCAACATCATGGTCTAGACAAACACACAAGCATGAAATTTGTAGTGTTGGGGCTAAAGTTGTCTCTTCACTATCAAATTATCAAAAAGACATTTTCATTTACACTGGGGACGATGCTCTTGAACAATTTATGCAGTATTTAAGACGTGGAAACCTTATATAAGGAGATTATTCTAATGACAGATCTATCACCACAACAACGACATGACTTTGACAATGTCACTCATTGTGGTATTTGCGACCAACCGTTTAACCATTTAGACAAAAAAGTTCATCATCATGATCATCTTACAGGGGAATTTCAGTGTGCTGCACATAATGATTGTAATTTAAATTTTCAATTACCCAATTTCATACCGGTGTACATGCATAATCTTAGCGGGTATGATGCTCATCCTATTATATTATCTTTGGGACAGGATCCAGGCGACATATCGGTAATACCAAATTCAACTGAGAAATATATAAGTTTTTCGAAAAAATTTAGCGATTGTACGCTATGGCTTAGATTTTTAGATTCTTATAGGTTTTTACCAGACAGTTTAGAACGACTAATAAATAACTTGACTGAATACCCGCAAATGGAACAACAATTTCCAAATTATGATGAACGAAAATTACTACATAGAAAGGGTATTTACCCATACGCCTACATGACAGGTATGGAAAAATTAGATGAACGTTCCTTACCAGCTAAAAAATATTTTTTTAATGATTTAACCGATGAGCACATATCCGATAATGATTATTTACACGCTCAACAAGTCTGGACCGCTTTCAATATACAAACACTTAGAGATTACACAGAATTGTATTTAACAACAGACATAATTCTTTTAAGTGACATATTTGAACAGTTTAGAAATGTGTGTGAATCTATTTACAGCATTGATCCAAGTTGGTATTTCACAACGCCTGGGTTGGCATTTGACGCCTGTTTAAAATATACAAAAGTAAAATTGGAACTATTGACTGATTATGATAAACATCTTATGATTGAATCAGGTATTCGTGGAGGTATCACTTCGTGTGTTACAAGACATTCCAAAGCCAATAACCCATACATAAGTGGTTACGATCCCACACAACCATCTAACTATATTTTATATATAGATGTAAATAATCTATATGGGTTTGCAATGAGTGAATATCTTCCTTATGGCGGTTTTGAATGGGTGGACAATAGTGTGGATGTTACCACAGTTCCTGATGATAGCGATGATGGTTTTATTCTAGAGGTTGATTTGCATATACCAACCAGCTTACACAATCATTTCAGTCAGTTTCCACCACTGCCACATCATCACAATAATAAGCTCTATACCACGCTTGAGGATAAACAACATTATGTGATTCATTACAAAAATTTGAAACAAGCTCTGTCGATGGGTGTTGTTTTGAAAAAAGTGCATAGAATATTAAAATTTAAACAATCCCCTGGCTTAAACCTTACATAAAACTGAATACTAACTTACGCAAGACGGCTAAAAACGATTTTGAAAAGGACTTTTACAAATTAATGAACAACTCTGTTTTTGGAAAGTGTATTGAAAATAAGAGGAAACGATTGACCATCAAACTTGTCACCACGGAAAAAGCATTATTAAAATTATCCAAAAGACCAAACTTTAAAGACAGGACAATTTTTAGTGAAAACGTTGTTGCAGTACACTTACAACAGGAAACAATATATCTGGACAGACCTACTTACGTGGGATTTTCGATTTTGGAACTCAGCAAACGGTACATGTATCAATTTCACTACGAGGTTATGTTACCATTTTATAATCATACTTCCCTGAATTTGCTATACATGGACACTGACTCTTTTATATATAATATTCAAACAGACGATGTATATGATGACATGATTGAATTGAAAGACTATTTTGACACTTCCAACTACTCTGTTACACACAAATGCTATTCAAACCACAATAAGAAAGTGTTGGGTAAATTTAGCGATGAAACTGGCGGAGTTCCTATTCAAGAGTTGGTGGCATTAAGACCTAAAATGTATAGCTTCAACATTTTCAACAAACACATAGTTAAAAAGGCAAAAGGTGTTAAAAAAAGCGCTGTGAATAGGATAACATTTTCTGATTATCTAAATGTGTTAAAAAGCCAATCCCTTGTATTACATGCACAATTCAAAACTATTCAATCTAAACGACACCAATTATACACATATGAATGTAGTAAAACAAGTTTGACATGTTTTGATCAAAAACGTTTCATTTTAGATGACGGAATTCACACTTTACCATACGGACACTATAGACTCAACAAATAACTATGCACACAAGATCTAATCTTTGTCTACAATACACTATTGACGAGAAGTATTTTCAACCATTCTCACTTTTGGGCCTATGCATGATCAAAATATGTTTAAATTTACCTAGGAGATCTGATATTTTCCTACTGGATATACCTAATACTGTTCAGCTTAAATTATTTCATTCATTCTCTGATTATTGTATAACTACTTATAAAAAAAGTAATATAGATTTGTATTGTTTTGAAAATATTGAATTTATTGCTGGTCAACCAATGCCTCTATCAGATTACATTGCCATATTGTATTGCAACCCAGATAACAGATCCTTACTATTGCAACACTTTAAAACATTCACAATAACTATTGAACTGTATTACTTTAAAAAAATAAACATTCTTTCCCATAATAACATTGACGAACTATACAATGATACCAATTCTTATTACAATTTTTGTGACAAATGTTGCAATTTGCTCAAGCCAAGCACACCTAAAGGATTAATTTGGACATGTCAACGTACTACTGTTCACACTAACAACTCTAATCTTCTTTCCGATTTGATATATGATCCTTTTTTCTGGTGTTTCAATTGTATTACATGCCCATTATTTGGTGTGGAAAAATGCTTATGTGATGAGATAATGTAAATATTAGATTATGTTATTATTATGTCTTTTGTAAATAGATTACTAAAACTGTACTAGAGAAAAATAATTTCTAAGATCATTGTACTAAAAAGAATAATGTCTTGTAAAATAGAATAGTGAAAAATGTATTAAAAATAATCACAGAAAATAAACACTTATAATATGTCATTCTGCCTTTTTTTTCACCCATAATGTTATAAACATTAAAACATAAAGAAGTGAAATACATAAAACATAGTAGTACTGAATATAAAAAAGTGAAATACATAAAACATAGTAGTACTGAATATAAAAAGTGAAACACTGCATAAAAATACACAAAGTATTGAATATCAAAAAATATTAAAGTCTTTAGCTAGATATTATAAAATGTTTGCCCCCACGACTTGGAAGCCATCTCACGGCTCAAAAACATTATTAATGTCCTTAGAATGTTTCTAGCTAAATATTACACATCTTAGCCGCATGTCGTGTATGTCATCTCACGGCTTAAAAACAATATTAAAGTCCTTAGAATGTGTTTAGCTAAAATATTATAAGTGTAAACATGAACAAAATATCAAAAATATTAAAGTGTTTAGCTAAATTTTATAAAATATTAGCCCTAGTCTTGTATCTCATCTCGCGGCTCAAAAACAATGTTAAAGTGCTTAGAATGTGTTTATCTAAAATATTATAAGTGTAAACATGAACAAAATATCAAAAAATATTAAAGTGTTTAGCTAAATTTTATAAAATATTAGCCCTAGTCTTGTATGCCATCTCGCGGCTCAAAAATGATAATAAAGTCCTTAGAATATTTCTAACAATACATTAAAAAAACAAAGTCTTTATTCATAGTATTAGATGATAATATATTTAATTTTTGTAGCTAAATATTATAAAACATAGCCGCATGTCGTGTATGTCATCTCCCGGCTCAAAAATATTTTTTTTACCTTAGACTGTTTTCAAGCTAAATATTATAAGTGTAAACATGAACAAAATATCAAAAAATATTAAAGTGTTTAGCTAAATTTTATAAAATATTAGCCCTCTACTTGGATGACAGTTCGCGGCTCAAAAACAATGTTAAAGTCCTTAGAATGTGTTTATCTAAAATATTATAAGTGTAACCATGAACAAAAAATATTAAAGTGTTTAGCTAAATATTATAAAACATAGCCGCAGGTCAGGCATGCCCATCTCCCGGCTCAAAAATATTCTTTTTACCTTAGACTGTTTTCAAGCTAAATATTATAAAACATAGCCGCATCAGGCATGCCCATCTCCCGGCTCAAAAATATTTTTTTACCTTAGGTTTTCAAGGCAAAATAGCCGCATCTCATGCGGCTAACAAATATTTTTTTTACCTTAGACTGTTTTCAAGCTAGATTTTTCAAAACGTAGCCGCATGTCTCGCATGCCATCTCCCGGCTCAAAAATATTTTTTTTCATTGGTTAAAAATCAGATGGGGGTCTCATCGTAATTTTGTAGCCGCGCGCCAGACCCCTGCCTTCGGGCGTAAATTCATAAGTGCCTGGGGCTCAAAAAAAATGGCCCTAGAATCCGCAAATTATATCTACTTTGAATGAAGATAGAATGAATGAATAATAATAAAAAAATACGTTATTCTGGGAAATTGTTGCCTATGAATAAATTATCTGAACAGAATGATAGTCCTAAAATCATTTACACTTAGCTTCATAAATGAACAGCAGAAAACTGATTTCTGAAGTAAAGAAATTCAAGTAGTTTAAATCAAATACCGTGCTGGAGATGTGAAGAAAGAAACGTGAGCCTTAAGGCGTGTAGGAACCGAGAGTTCTATAAGGAAGTAGCAAGGACTAGGAAAGATTTATTGTAAGTTGCTGTCTTATGGAATGGAATATAAAGGTCATAGGGTCAAGAAAGAGATAACACAGAGGAGTTTTCAGAGAAGCTGATTTGCAGTAGTTGGAAGATGTATGGATGACTTTTTTTTGGCACTTCATAGTTAGGAAGTATTTGCTACTTGAATTTGGGCTTATCACTATATTACTCTATATTATCACTACATTATTAGTCTAGGCTTATCACTACATCCACCTAATATCCATCTAATATACAGGGTGTCCCATTTAAACGGGCCACTTTTGGCCCGCCGGAACCGGCAAGCTGGCCTTCCAGATCGCTAGATTTAGCCCCTCTTGTTTTTTTTTTCTTTGGGGTGGGGATATCTCAAAGAAAAAATTTATACCAAGTAACCAACAACTCCAAAAGCACTTAAAGAAGACTTAATCCAAACCTGCTTAGCAATTCCAGCAGACATGATACGATTAGCAACTTCAAATGTTGGGCAGCGACTGCGCTTGTGCCGTTTAAGCCGAGGAAGTGATTTTGAATAAATAAGAAATATTATTTTATCGATTATTTAAATAAACTGGAAAATTGTTTTGTTTTAATGATGTTTTACCAGATTTTTAAGACCCTTATAGTTTTAAAATAGCTTCAATGTTTTACAGCATTTGAACTCTCTTATTTATTCCAAATTACTAAGAAAATCCGTATTTAATTTTAGTTTACGAACCAGAAAAATAGGGAAAAAACGAAGAAAATTGAATCTTTTTGGGTGAATATCTCGGCAACGGTTTGAAGTATTGAAGTGAAATTAACGGCATATTTCTTCATTTTTTTAATAGTTTTTAATAGTAATACCATAGTAAAAAGTGGGGGTCAAAAGGTAATCGCCACTTTCAACCACCGATTTAAGGTGTAAGGCGGCAATACAATCAAAGAACATTAACACCAACATAAACTACAGCGAAAATGCTTCAACAAACGTTATATTCACTTTTTAGATATCTTGCTTCGTTCAAGACTTATTACAAAAGTGGCCCGTTTAAATGGGACACCCTATATATATTGTCTGATATCGTCTGATTGTCTGATAATATATATATATATATATATCAGACAATCTAAAAAAATAGATATGCTAGGTTGCGATAATACAATATATAGGCCACAATGATTTGGCTTTGTCTACACATGCCTCTCAATGAGGAAATTTGGCTTTGTCTACACATGTCTCAGGGAAATGCCAAGGTATAATAATTCCGACAAATTCAGTCGTGGTTGCTAATATAAAGTTTCACTTAGTATATGATGATACTCTGCATGCCCTACTTGCTCCTACATTTACCTCCTACTATAAAAGATACTTCTCAATCTAAAGTTTTGTTAAGGGAATGGAGGCGAGACTGAAGAAAGTGAAAGATTTGCATCTGAAGAAACTGAAAGAAAGGAAAGACTAGCAATAAGTCCAGTGGCAGTTTAATGACCATAGTATTGCTGTTTCAGTTAAAGGGACTGCTAACATAGGGACTTGGGAAGTTTTAAAAAGGATTGGTTTTATTAACAATCCTCTTGCCCAAAATTCTTTAATCTGATTAGCACCACTAATTGAATTTTGAATAATTTTTGATTTTGATAAATATTCATGGAGCAAAAAGGTTCGGAAAAAAGGTCCAATCCCGTAAAGGACAAGCAAGGAAAACAGCAAAAATAAGAATAGGATTTTCCACACAATCAAGGCGGCTGGAAGACGTGCTTCTATTTACTGCGGACACCTAGACCATGATGATGAAGCTGCAAAAGAAAACTGAAGTAATGACTTCATGAGAAGTAATATTATGGAGTTAAATACTAGGCAGATAAGAAATGATGAGACGATCAAATGATTAATATACAATGAAGGAGAAAATAATGACGAAGAAAGATAATGAAGAAGATGATATGAGCATGTCACAAGCATGAGAAAGGAAGAATGGTAAATATACGAGTGAAGGAATGGCATACCAGGAGAAATAGGAGAAAAATAAAACATGATATATTAAAGAGATGATATTAAGGAGATGACCAGATGAGGCCTGTAATACAGCGACAGGAAGGACAGAATTCAAGGCAATGGTACTTTTGATACGGGCGTCAACACTAGAAGGAGGCGGAAATAGGAAGCCGCAAAACAAAGCGAGGTGTCTGCTTGGCTAAATAATGCTCTTTTGGAGAACAGAATAAGTTAAGCGCTTGTTACAGAGCGCAAACCGCAGAAAGTGAGATTTATGACTTAAGATACCAATTACTACAATTTAATTTATTTAGGTCCCACCTGATTGGTTAAATTGTTATTATCATTATATCCAATACAGCCATGGAAAACCGAAAAGTCTATGTTTTTCAGCACGGATAGTAAATGATAGAAGAGTTATATGGGCGATACATATCAAACCGCAAGCCAGCAATATATATTTATGTGTTCATATTAATTTGGATCATGACCAAGTTTTCTATACAATAAGGAGGATCAGTTTATTCGATAAATCTCTCTTTACTCCCACAATTAACAGAAAATCCTATCCGAAACGCGTAAATAATTTAGTTTGTAAAAATAGTAGAGATATTATTTTTGGATATTAGATGTTTTGTAATTCTTTTTTAAATTCACAATTTTTTGATATAATCCGATAATTTGGCATTAATAAAAAAATAACAAAATAGTGCGAAACATTAAATCGGAATTTTTGCAACGTACTGTATATTCTATTAATACTGTATAGCTGGAAAAACTGTACAATAAACTGAAATGGCACATTCCAAGAAAGCCTGTACTTAACATTCCCCTAAAACTTACTTATATACATTTTCTAGAAAAAGTGTTAGAGACAAAAGTGATAGAAATATATATATATTGTGATTGGTTCCGCAGGGCTGGAAAGAGATATATCAGATATTTTCCGTGATAACCTGTTTTTTTTGTGGTCATCGTCCGGTTTAGGGCGTTCGCGCATCACCAGGATGTTTTGTCAAAACAGTGTGATAACACAAACTTGCACAGAGCAAGTTCAGTTTATACACTCTTAGTGATGATGGACCAACGCCGATGTCGATGACCTCAAAAAGAGGCCGGCTATCAAAATAAATACTTCTGATATATATCTTTAGTTGAATAGATTGTATATATATATATATACAACACTATAAGGAGTATCCCAAATTTGACTCGTAGAGACAAAGTAAGAAATAAGAAGAAGAATTACAGGCCTCCATGATATAATGAAAATAATAAAAAGGTAAAATGGAACTGGGCGGGACATCTAGCGAGGCTGACTGACGACAGGTAGACAAGAAAGGTGACAGAATGGATAGCATTAGAATGAACAGGAAAAGAGGATGGCCATACCTAAGATGGGCTGATAAATTTGTCGAAGAGAGTGGCACGAACTGGAAAAGGACTGCGCAAGATAAAAAACTTAAGGCACTCGGACAAGCCTTTGCCCAGAAATGGACCTCGTATCAAAGAGAAATAAATTAATTCATTTTAAACAAATTAAAAAAAAAGAAAAGAAGTTATAATAAAATTTAATTTTGATTTTTAATTTGAACCTAATTTTTATTAATTTTTTTTTATCAATATCAATAGAAGTTTTTTTTCTTTCTTTTATAAATTTAATGTTTATAATGTTTATTCCATGTCTACAACAATCTTGGAAAGTAAAGGCTTATTTATTTATTTATAAACCTATAATATTGTTGCAAGCAGGCGAGAGGTTCAGGGCGGCTGGGGCCAGGCGCCCGGTAGAGTTGGAGTGGGGCAAGTAGGTGCGTGGAAGTGTCTCGACTAGCCGAGGGCGGGCTAGATGCTTGTGGAAGGGTCTAGGCCAGTACCGGCCAGGCGCCCGGTAGAGTTGGAGTGGGGACGTGTCTCGACTGGTCGAGGGCGGGCTAGATGCGTGTGGAAGGGTCTAGGCCTGCCCACCCCGGCGTATATAAATGAGCCGGCGTGCAGTCCAACAGCAGTTCTTTGGACGCAGGGCTATATGCGAGCGTGTTTACATCAGTGATAATTCAAGTGTGACAGTGTGGATACTATTGTGACAGTTTAGGATAGTTTAGTGAATATTTTAATAGAATTAGTTTAGTTAAGTGAATAGTCTAGTGAATATTTTAATAGAGCTAGTAGTTAAGTGAATAGTTTAGTGAACTATAATAAGCGTTTTAAATTAGTGTTAAAATAAAGACGAGTCTAGTAGATATTGTGTTACTTATTTATTTCCTAGTCCGACCTACAACGAACTCGTAACAATTGGTGTCAGGTGCGGGGGTCAGACTTGGAAAAACGTGAAGTGTTTTACAAAAAAGTGACTTTGAACTCGAAGTGTGACAAGATGGTTGTGAAGAAACTAGCCGAACTGACTGTTCCTGAACTGAAGAGTGAGCTCGAGGAGAGAGACGAGGAAACCATCGGTAAAAAAACAGTTCTTCAACAACGCTTAAGAGATGCGCTCGAAGCAGCAGGGGAAAACCCAGATGAGTATCTTTTCGAGATAGATTCTATTAAATCTCTAAAGGTAGATATAATTCAAAATTCAAAATCATTGGAAGACAAATTGGAAGCAAAATTAGATCAAAATTCAAAATCATTGGAAGAGAAATTAGCTCAAAATTCCAAATCATTGGAAGACAAATTAGCTCAGAACTCCGTATTATTGGGAGAAGAACTAAAGGCGGACTTAATTAAAAACTGCGAATTTCTGCGAAAAGAGTTAGACGAGAAATTAACAAGTCAGTTGATGGAAAGTGCGACATCGTTAAGAGAAGAATTACGCGAAAACTCTCAAACACTGAATGGAAAAATATCTGCAATAGCGAAACGTCTGAAGGAAGTCGAAGAAAACCGCCCTGGATCGATAACCCCGGCAATGCCTACATCAGGACGGGACATACCTACATTTGACGGCAAATCAGCCTGGGAGGAGTATTTAACGTTATTTGAGACGGTGGCTGCGGTGCATGAATGGTCAGCGAAGACGAGGGGCTCCATGTTGAGCATGTCACTACGTGGTGAAGCCCTGCAAGTCCTCCGAATTATTCCTATGCAGGAGAGACAGAACTATGATGAACTTGTCAAACATCTGGAAATGCGATTTGGCCAACAGCACATGGAGCCTGTCTACAGGTCGCAGTTGAAGAACAGAATCCAGAGACCGAATGAAACCCTACAGGAGTTCGAGGCCGACGTAGTGCGACTGGTCAAGTGCGCTTACCCTACAGTTCCGGATGATGTCTACGAGAGCCTTGCAATTGACAGGTTCCTGGATGGGCTTCGAGAAGCCGAAACTCAGCAAGCTGTGAAACTAGCTCGGCCCCGAACATTGAATGAAGCGCTATCACAGGCCCTCGAATTTGAAGCGGTGAGGCAGTCAGTGCGTTGTCCCGCTCGGATCCGTTCTGTGGAAGGCACCACGGAAGAACCACGTTTGCCAGCACTGGAAGACATTGTGCAGAAGGTTCTCGACGCGCTAAAGACCGAGAAACGTGAAGTCCGCTGCTGGAACTGTGGAGGACTAGGACATCTGAGAAGCCGTTGTCCTAAGCCTCAGAAACCCAGGAAGTCGCCGGAAAACTAAAAAGGGTTGGCGGGAAGGGGCAACCGTCGATCCGTATTACCGAGGCCCCGGAACATCACGCAACCGTCGCATCTCTGGGATGTACGGTGAACAGCATTTTTTTGGATGGTGAAGTGAATGGCAGGAACAGAAGACTATTGCTGGACACTGGAGCGACGATGACTATTCTGAAACCCGAAGCCGTCGCCCCGAATAGTCGCATAGGGCCAACCAGGTGGGTGCTACGAACAGCAACGGGAGCTTCGGTAACAACCCACGGTGAGACAGTTGCCAACTTCCGTATCGGGGGTATCAGCTTCGAACACCAGGTGCTAGTGGCCAATATAGAAGAAGAAGTCATCATCGGAATGGACATTATGATCAAATACGGTTTTAAACTGGATTTACAAAACGGCGTGATCAAGATAGGACACGAAGAAGTTGTACTCCAAGGACGTGAGGATATGTCGGCACGCGTCGTCTCGACTGAGGACACAACTATCGAGGGACGAAGTGAGGTGATGGTACTCGCCAGCTTGGATCGAGTGGTTCCAGAAGGCCGCATAGCGATGTTGGAACCGTTGTTATTTAACAATGGGGCAGGGAGAAATGTCCTGGTGGCGAAGAGCCTAGTCCACACAGGAAAAGCAGTCCCGGTACGGCTCATGAACATCAATGACTACCCAATTACCATCAAGAAAGGGTGCCATCTGGGATATTGTTCACCCGTATCTTCGGTTGTTAGACAAGCTCGACACGCCACTACGCAGCCGCAACGGTCATCGAAAGAATTTGAAGACTTCGTTCAGCAGGTGTGTAAGGACCTTACTGTAGACCAACGTGCGGAAGTTACAGGCTTGCTGCACCGATACCAAGACGTCTTTGAGCAGGGAGGGGGCTCCAAAGGAAGAACCAGCGTCGTACAACAACGTATTGATACTGGCGACGCAAGACCTATTCGCCAAACGCCTAGAAGACTGCCCCTGGCCAAACGTGAAGAGGCCGAGCAAATCATCCGTGACATGGCAGAGGACGGGGTGATTGAACCATCGAAGAGCCCATGGGTATCTCCCGTAGTGCTGGTGAAAAAGAAGGATGGCTCTTCTCGCTTCTGTGTCGACTATCGTCAACTCAACAACGTGACGAAGAAGGACAGTTACCCCCTACCCCGGATTGATGACACGCTTGACACCTTGGTTGGCTGCAACATCTTTTCCACCTTGGACCTGAAGAGCGGATATTGGCAGGTGGGATTACACCCCGAGGATAAGGAGAAGACAGCTTTCTCTATCGGCTCAGGTTTGTGGCAGTTCAAGGTAATGCCGTTTGGGCTGTGTAATGCTCCAGCCACGTTCGAGCGTCTGATGGACAATGTCCTGCGAGGAATGGCTTGGGAAACCTGCCTGGTCTACTTGGATGACGTCATCGTCTTGGGTAAATCGTTCACAGAACATCTGAAGAACTTGGAACAAGTGTTCTTGCGTCTACGAGCAGCCAACCTTAAACTCAACCTCAAGAAATGTAACCTGCTGCAGAAGAAGGTCCACTTCCTTGGCCACGTTGTTTCAGGAGAAGGTGTCTCTGTGGACCCGCAGAAGACAAATGCTGTAAAGGAGTGGCCAACCCCTAAGGACAAGCACGAGGTAAGAAGCTTTCTTGGGCTCTGCACCTACTATCGCAGGTTTGTTCCAGGGTTTGCCAACATCGCCAAGCCTCTTACTCGGCTGACAGAAGAAGGACGCAACTTCGTCTGGGATGACTCTTGCCAGCGCGCGTTCGAGGAACTGAAGAGGACACTGATGGCGGCCCCAGTACTCAGTTATCCCCGGCCCGAAGGGAAGTTCATACTAGACACGGATGCTAGTAACGTGGGCATTGGAAGTGTCTTGTCCCAGCTCCAGGATGGGCAGGAGAGAGTGATCGGGTACTTCAGCAAGACCCTGTCAAAGCCAGAACGCAACTACTGTGTGACACGCAGGGAACTACTGGCCGTGGTCAAGTCAATTGAACACTTTCATAAGTACTTGTATGGACGGAGCTTTCTCCTGAGGACTGACCATGCTGCGCTGTTGTGGTTGCTCCAATTCAAGAACCCGGAGGGACAAGTTGCACGATGGATCGAAAGGTTACAGGAATATGATTTCACCACTGAACACCGTGCTGGACTGAACCACCGAAATGCCGATGCCCTGTCAAGAAGACCCTGCCAGGAAGAATGTAGACACTGCAGTCGACTGGAGGAGACTGCGGCAACGGCTTGCAGGGTTACTGTCACCGATGACAACTGGCAGATCACTGAGATCCGCAAGGAGCAAGAAGAAGATCCAGACCTAAACAAGTTGCTGAAATGGAAGAGAGAAGGAAACAGGCCGACCTGGGAAGAAATTGCTCATCTCTCTCGCAGGCTGAAGTCATATTGGGCTAGTGGGACTCCTTACTCCTGCAAGATGGTCTTCTGAAAAGAGTCCTGGAGAGTGAAGACGGAACGTCGAACCGACTTCAGATAGTGGCTCCAACGAAGCGGATACCTGAGATATTAAAGTTACTCCATGACGGAACATCTGGCGGACACTTGGGTGTTCGGAAGACATTGGACAAGATTAGGCAGAGGTTTTACTGGCTTAACTGCAAGGACGATGTAAAAGACGTGCAGGAAGTGCGTGGTGTGTGCTACGGCCAACGGACCCCACCGAAGGAAGAAGGCACCCATGAGGCAGTACAACGTCGGAAGCCCTTTCGAAAGGATTGCAGTTGACATCGTAGGTCCTTTTCCGAGAACAGATGTGGGAAACAAATACATTTTGGTGGCTATGGACTACTTCAGCAAATGGGTGGAGGCCTACGCTTTACCCGACCAAGAAGCGTCAACAGTAGCAGATGTGCTGGTCAAGGAGCTCGTGAGCCGTTTCGGTGTGCCCCTTGAACTCCACTCCGACCAGGGGCGGAATTTTGAGTCGACGGTGTTCCAGGACATGTGCAAGATACTGGGAATAAGGAAGACGAGAACAACTGCACTACACCCGCAGTCTGATGGGATGGTAGAAAGGATGAATAGAACCATCGGAAAGCATTTGTCTAAGGTTGTCTCCGACCATCAACGAGACTGGGACCAGCATCTTCCTTTATTCTTGTTGGCGTACCGTTCCGCTGTCCACGAAACAACTGGCCTAAGTCCTGGGAAAGTATTGTTTGGACGAGAATTGAGACTGCCCTGTGACCTGAAATTCGGATGCAGACCGGATGAAGAAGTGGCTGGGGAAGACTATGTGTCGAACCTCCGAAGAAGAATGGACACCATGCATGACAGAGTTCGGTCATCTATTCAGGATGCAAGTGACAGGATGAAAGACCGTTACGATATAAATGCTGACGATGGGGGTTACCAAGCGGGGGACCTTGTGTGGTTGTTCGACCCTAAGAGACGTCGAGGTTTTTCACTGAAGCTGCAGCGCTCTTGGGATGGCCCGTATGAGATTGTCAAGCGGATCAACGATGTCATATACCGCATAAGAAAGAGGCCGAACGGCAAACCACGTGTGGTTCACTTCAACCGGCTCGCACCATACCTGGGAGACTCGCCCGATGAGCAGAACATTCGAATTTGCAGAGTACCCAACGAAGAGCCAACATTCCACGAGTTCATGGAGCGACAGGACATCAGTCACGAGATTCGTTATGGAGTCACGACGGAAGTTGTGCTGGACTTGGTTGAATCACCCAGAGAACACGCACTGGCCCATTGTGCTGCTCAGGACATATTAATGTCAAGGGGACTGAGCAGAGTAATCCAGAAGAGGTTTGGCCGACCCAAGATTATGGAAGACCAGAAGCCGGCCGTTGGAAGTGTCTTATACTCGGAGCAGAATGGGCGACACCTGTTTTACCTAATCGCAAAGGCACGCCCCGGTGAGAAATCCAGCTATCTCAACTTGTGGAACTGCTTGCTCAACATGCGAGACCATCTCCTGAGGCTCAACCTCACCAGGCTCAGCGTACCCAAGCTCGGATCCGGATTCGACGGGTTAGATTGGCGAATTGTGAGGAACATGCTCGAGGTACTATTCCAGCACACCGGCATCGCGATTCAGGTTTGCTGCTTCAATCCGTGGGCCAAGAAAAACACGAAGGAAACTGCCGATGGCGTACCAGTGGGGCAGGCTGCTCCTACCGTCACCACACTTATGGATACCTGTTCCGGGACGAACAGTCTTAAGGAGGAGGTAGTGTTGCAAGCAGGCGAGAGGTTCAGGGCGGCTGGGGCCAGGCGCCCGGTAGAGTTGGAGTGGGGCAAGTAGGTGCGTGGAAGTGTCTCGACTAGCCGAGGGCGGGCTAGATGCTTGTGGAAGGGTCTAGGCCAGTAC